>CAODLS011626109.1:0-14552 GCA_948243855.1 Flueggea neowawraea
TATTAATTTAGCCAAGTCTTTGAGGAACAGTTGATTTAATGTTCTTTAAATGTCAATTAATGGAAAAAGAAGATTTTTTTTTTGTGGGTGACTTGACTCTCTACATTTTCCCAACACTCTCTCATTAACTACACAATTGTACCAATTGATGATATCCCCGTCTCCCCATCAGAAATTAACTCCCATCTTAACAATTATACCTTTTTTTCTCCACGTCTCTTCTTCTGTTTAACAAGTTGATGCTATATGCTTTAATGTCTTAATTAGTATCATTTTTTCGTCTTAATTTAATAAATATTAATTATTTTTTATAAAAATTTAAAAATAATGATTTTAATAATTAAAATTATTTAATTTTATATTAATAATAAATACATATATATATATATATATATATTTTTTTTAAAATATTTAAAATAAAAATATACCTATTAAATTAGGACATACAAAGTATTATATTTCACTTTGTAATTTTTCAAGAATCCCACTATCTCTCTTCAAAAAACAAAAGAATCTCACTATCTCAGTTTGGTCGTTACCTCCATCTCATGACAATTATAAAATTGTTTTTAAAGCTTAAAAACTACTAATGTTAAATAATAATTAACTTAGTATTCGTTTGAATGTAATTTGGTAAAAGTAGATTACAGTACAAAATGAAGATAATACACAACTTTTAAGACATAAATTGCTTTATACTCAAAATAAAATATCTGAAACATCCTTTATGTAGTTTTTATGGATGTTTTGTTAAGGACATTCAAATTGCATATATATTATTTATGCATATTTCAATTTTAAAAGGGATTTCAGCCTCTCGTATTTTTTATTTTGTAATCTAATTCTATAATTTACTTCTAAAACGTCCTTCTATAATTTATCACAAATAAATAGTCATTAATTATCTAGGTAATAATCATATGGTTTAAAAAATTAATCACGGATTGTGGCAGCTGTAATAGTTTGACTCAAGGAGTTGGTTTTAATTGCACAATGTGGATATGCAAGCAACCGAGAATCACTCATCATGATGAGCTATGCAAACTCTGCCAAATTTAATGGAGTTTAATTAGACAGAGACTCAACAATGAAAGGTTTAATGCAACCAAGTCAAGTCATATAGATACAACACTCAAGCATGCACTCCAGACTCCACTGTTGACAAATTATCATTGCATTCTTAAACACATTTGTTGGTTTTCGACCTCACTTTCTCTTCCTTTCTGATGAGGATCTTTTTTTTTTAAAAGTGTTCATAAATGTAAGCTGTTAAATGTGGTCTACTTTCAAGAGATGGTCAATATCTCCATTTAAACCAAAGCCATGATGGGAATCTTCATGTGGGTAGTGGAGAGCACAGTGGGCCTTGTTTGGCTACAGCAAGCAAACAGACCACAATCCAATCTAAGATAAAGATTTGTTATCAATGAATCCAAATTAAAGAAGAGTGAGTCAAACTCATCAACCCTCAAATCCTTGTTTGGAAAAGTGGGATATATATGGTTTTGTTTGATTGGAGGGCTTCATGTGTGTTTTAAGGAACAAGCATGCACATTTGTTAGCAAAGATGTTTTCTTTAGGTATGTAGTGGGGGACATCTCCTACCTCTTTAAGGTCAGTAACAGTGTTGCCCTAATCAGATCTTAGTTGGTTTATTAATGGCCAAGAAAGATCAATGTGTGGAAAATAAGAGATGGAGACAGCATGAGCTTTGAGTTATTGACAAGTTAAGCTTTACCACTACTGTGCAACCATCATTTTCATTCCAAGACATGAAATGCCAATTCAAGACTCATTATATTTGTTTCATTGTTCGATAATAATAACCTTTGTTTGGCACCATTAATATGAGCTCATTTGGGAAGAATAATAGGTTTTGTATGTTTTGTCGGTTTTATAATAATCTTGAATAGTGAAAAAAAGACCCCAAAGAGATAACCAGTGATTTTTCAATAAAAGCAGTTATACAAAATGTATTATATACGATAATGCCAAACAAATCTTAAGTAACCTATTTTATAACATTGTTTTACAAAATATTATGTTATTTATCTCTATTTTCTATGAAACATAATGCACAACAAAATTGTTTTCTAATTGTTCCACTTATATTTTTTTGTTCACCAGTATTAATATTGTAAAGAAATTTGAGTTTAAAGTTAACTTTTGCAATAGCAAAAAGAATTTTGGATTTTCCGCTCTTCCAAGAAATCGATACATGCAAAAAATAGGTCAATTCTACAGCTTTTTACTCAATTTTCATAGAGTTACATTTTTATCAGTACGAGTCAAAAAAATGACTCTCTGGCCTCTAATAAGGACACGCCTGGTATAAATACCCTCTCTAATTTCTATTATGATAGATTGAATATCTTTCATAAGAATCGAAATAAGATGTGATGATTTTTTACAGGGAATCTCCAACGAAAAATACACATTATTCCTTCTTTTTTATTGAATCAATCATAATCACTATCGACATTCTATGATATTATACACCACAAAAAAGAGCTAATGAATAGATCAACAATTCCATAGAAAAATATACGAGCTCTTGTGGAAAAAAAAATTGCTATATGCTTAATACAAAATATCTGAACTTTTCTGCCACGTCTCTTAAATAATCTAGCCGATAATTTTGTACCGGTGGCACCGCTCTATTCTTTTTACCGACGACACCACTCAAATGTCGAAATATTTTCTTCATCAAAGGGACAAATGCATGTGGGAACAGAAATAACGGTTGGCTTTGCTTCTAAACTCTTTTCACACTTTTTTTTGTTGTTGTCAATATCTTGTTCCAATATCCATAAAGATCAGAGAACAATCAAAAGCTTGATAGATTAAGAAAGAAAGAAAGAATAAGCTTTAATTTTGCGAAGTTTTTTTTTGAAATCAATTTTGCTAAGTTGGGAGAGGGCTTTAGATAAGTGACAAAAAAAAGAGGGCCTTCAATACTTTTTTGTTATGATAATTATGTTATATATCACAAAAATTTTGCAAAATTTGTTCTGTCAGACTGAGTATGTTTATTATAAATATACTTACAATATTTTATCTACACAGTTGTAATTGTCAGATTCATGGACTCTTGTTTATATTTGTTTATATATATTTATATTTGAATTTAAAAAACTACAAATATAAGGATTTATTTATATTTATTTATATATTGTTTCATGTTTATATATTAATTAAATCTTATAAACATTTGTAAATATTTATAAACAACATAAAAACATAAAAACAACATAAGAATAAATATAAACAAATTATTGTGTTTATAATTTTTATTTATTGGATCATACTCTGAAAATTTTAGATATTATAGATAGTATAAATTAAAATTTTAAAATTAGGCCTTGTGATTCTATAAATTCTTATATTTAAAAGTTTGTCTATATGTAAATCCTCATTTTTGTTATCCAATAAAGTTGAACATGTTTGATTTGTGGAACTTAAATATAAATGGTGAAAAAGAACGAAGTGGCAGATTTGAACCCAAAAAAGAAAGGAACTTTAAGACTAAAAGGATGCGGATAGACAAACCCCATTTGCTTTTAGTTTTGTCTCTCAAAGATATGACACTTAAAATGCTCAATCGCAAAAGACTCAAACATTACACTAACAAATGGCATCCATTGCAGTTAGTTAACCATCTTGCTTAAGGAAATGCCATGAAATTGTGCTGTTCTGAGGGCCATTGTAGGTTTGATGAGGAAGAGACAAGTGTTGTGAGTTGTGACAAATGGCATCCATTTTATGTTTATTGGTTTGGCAAAGTATGAGGAACTTCAACATACTTCTAAAATGGTTTTGATGCATCCATTAGTGGTGGCATTTGCCCCATTAAAAAAAATCATTAGCTCAATCCTGTTACACACCATTTGTACAAATAAATGACGAAGATACGTATACTTATCTCTACATTACTCATATATTGATTCGGATGAGATAATTGATAATCAAAACTTGAGTTTATTCTCTTCAAAAAAAAAAACTTGAGTTTATTAATAAGTGCTTTCTTTGTTTTTACTGAGATTAACTCTCGATAAAGTAGAGTTTGTTCAAAGTTAACATTTTTTACTATTAAATCAACAGTTTTATCAGTATATATAAACGAACTTCAAAAGATAATTTTTTACATAAATATTTAGAAAAATACGATATTAATGTGGCAGGAGTAGAGATATTGTCGGTTCGTAAACCGCCGGTTTCAGTTTCTAGAAGGGAGAACCGGAATCAAACCGCCCATAGACAGTTCTTGGTGGTTCGGTTCAGTCGGTTCAGTCAGAGGTTTCGTTTTCGATTTGATCTGGTTCAAATCGATTTTTTTTATTTAGAAAGACTGAACTTTCAGTTCTGGTTGAAAATGCTAGTTTAAGAGGGTTAAAACTACTGATGTAAAAGTTTAACCACTGATTTTGGTTAAATTGTTGATTTTTAAGGGTTGAACTATTGGTTAATCGAATTTCAACCTGACGGTTCGAAACCAACGGTTCAACAGTTTTTCAAAGGGTAAAACTAAAACTTAAACCATAAACCTTCAATTTTAATCGGTCAATTCCAGTTCCATTTTTACACCTCCAGGCAGGAGTTTGATTCACTAATAATCAACGCCAAGCCAAACAGATATATTGAACTTTGTACAATATGTTCTTAAAGAAGTATCTGAGTGGACATAGAGGAGGAATTCTCGTCCTTTTCGATTATTTGCATACACAAGAAGTCAAGGAGCATAAAGCGAAGAATTCTTGAAAGCTTAGAATATGAACCTAATAGCTAAAAGCTATATAATTGAGGAGTTAAAGAGCCTAAAACTAAGTAGCTTAGCTATTTAAACCCTAAATCTGAGAGCCTAAACATTGGAGACTGTTAAACTGAGAAGTCGAAGACTGAAAGCCTATAGACTTGATGCCAATAACAAATCCCAATGTTGAGTTTAGGCAACAAGTGTTGGCTTTTTTTTAAAAAAAAATACGATTAATCAAAACTAACCCTAATATAAATAAAAGAAAGTATCATAAACAAAAAATTAATCAAGTGTAAACCAAGTGTTTAAAGTACTAGCTTTAAGAAAATTGTAACCATTTTTTTTTTGTAAATTTGTTACTTTATTGAAAAATTCTCTTCACAGTGTCAACAATAAAGGAAATTACGTCCGGACACCTTTTTGAGTTACATATTCCGCTGCATCAACAATTTACACTTTTCTTTTTACGTGAAATTTGGTTTTTAATACGTTGGGTTTTAAATTGTATATCCTTTTTTTAACGCTTATAATTGTCACCAGCATCTAAGCAAATATTAGCAACATCAATTTCTTCAATCCTCCATCAGCTTCTCCATAATTCTTCCTCTTCCACCATCGACTAAATGAATTGACAAAATCAATATTAGCAACATCAATTTCTTCAATTTCCATTCTTTAACTAAGCAATATTCAGGGTAAATGAGAAACAAAGAAAAAAAATGGGAGATCAGACAGCCAAAGCAGAGGAGTTCGAGAAGAAGGTGGAGAAAAAACTGAACAATTAGGGTGTTTTTGGCAAATACGCTGCAGCCGATTTCTTCGACAAAGCCATCAATTCCTTCAAAATAAAATTTAAATGAAAAGATGGACTGAAAAAACAAAGATGAAGGAAAAAATGTGAGAATATAAAAAATAACCATAGTTTCAACTTAAGAAGTTTTGTTTATTTATGTTTACAATGAAGATTGAATGTGGTTTTTAACAAATGTTTAGTATTGAATGACCAAAATATTTTTTTTGTTGACTCGAAAAATGAACAACAATAATCATGAAAACTTGAAGAACTCGAGAATCTTAAACGTCGTATCGTGACCTGAAAACACAAGAAACAGTGAGATCGGGATGCTTCCAAAAGAACATCTAACGCTCAAGTCAATAAGTATTTTGGCTGAATATCAATATGGGTGGAGAGTAGAACATACATTGAGAAGTGTTCCTCATGCCTATAAATAGAGTGAAGAGAGTGAATGTTGATGTCTTCTAACGTCTCTTCATTAATAGTGAGTTGAAATACTTTCATTTATACTCACTAAATACACTTAATGGTATTTTTCTCATGTCATATCAATTGTTCCTACTCTTATCTTCGGATTTTCCGGAGACAAAAGTAAAAATTTAACAAGTTGCATCTTCATTGTAGTTATTCGAGTCAAATGCTTTTCTGAAATTATTATTTTCGCCCAGGATCAAGCGTTTGATTTTAAAAAATGTAAGCACTTAGTCTGGTGCTTATCGAGTTGGGCTGCAGCTCTTTTCCAACTAAGGACTCCTTCTTCAGACAGATTCTATCCGGCCCAAATTGAGCTCCTGATTTAAGATTCAAATTCTCAATTTTCCCATAATTTTTTCTTGTCTTGAATTGGAAAATTTTCCTTGATTAAGCAATTGATTGGCCAAATATTCACACATCGTTGTCTTCCCATAAACATTATGAGCTCAATTTGATTGGCTTCCCCCTTTTTTTATTTTACTTTGACCGAATCTGTCTCCTTTTCCCTCGAAATCCAATTTCACTCCTATTTTAATTTTCTTAATCCTTCAATCAAGCCTTTCAATCTCTGATTCTATTCTCACGCGGATGGCAATTTCAAACTCACTTGACTTCTTTATATCAAGACCCACAGAATTGCTCATCTTCTCGTCTCTCTCTCTCTTTTTTTTTTATTTACATTCATGGCCCCGGTCGCTCTTTTTTTTTTTGTGATTCTCATTGGCCAATTTTTATGCTTTCTTCCTCTTGGGGTTCGGTCCCTTCTCTTCTTTCTTTTCCAAACTGTTTGTTTAATATACTCTTTTTTGTCCGTGGCTTTGTTTTTCTCTTGCAGTTCATTCTTTCTCCGGTGGCGGCGTAAATGGAGACAATCATGGTTGATGTCGGCGTCAGTGTTCACGTTTGAAAGGACCGGTAACCGGTTTCCGAGCTGAGGAGCTGTTGCGACTTGCGACCTGTCTGATGCAATGCAACCCGTCTACCTGTTCATCGTTTTGGACCGAGAGGAGGCAACCAAATACGACGCTCATATGTGACGCCGACGAAAACGACGTCGTTTGACTTGAGAACTGAAAATATCAGGCGATCGCTCGCACACAACTGCAAATGTGACGCTGCTCCCTGTTGCTAGCCAACGACGCGCCGTATGAGAAAATAGACGATCGATTGTAGCACAAGTGTGACGACATGCAGTTTGTTGCACCTGGCAGACGACAGACCACCCTTCAAGCCGAACGATTGTTCACTCAACAATCCAAACAACGTGCTACTTTACAGACGACATATCACCTACCTATGTGACTGTTCATTCGCCTCATATGCAAACTACAAGCCGTTTTGCTTGCTTGATCAGTCTTTCACACTTATTCTTAGTATTTTTTTTCTCTCTTTTTTTTTTTCTTTTTTTGCAGGCCACTACTCTTTTGACACGTCAATCAAGATGTTCAAGAGGTTGCACGTTGATCGAGATCTTTAAAAGTTGACACGTTGTTCGAGATGTTCGAGAGGACTTGCTATCGTTGTTAGACCCAAACCACTTATCGTTGTTGTTGTGGACCAGACCATCTGTCGTTGTTGTTATGGACCAGACTTCTTACCGTTGTTGTCACCCTCACCACTATGTGGGTGTTCAGGAGTTACACTTTGGAGGATTTCATCCCTGCTATCGAGTGGGTATTCAGGAGCTGCATCTTGGAGGACTTTATCCCCGTTATCGAGTGGGTGTTTAGTGCACCTTGGTGGCTCGTGATACCATGATGGTTCGCGGTTCCTGGTCTGTGGTTCGAGGTTCGACTTTCGTGGCTTGAGGTTTGTGGCTCGTGGTTCGTGGATCAAGGATCATGGTTCGTGGCTCGAGGTTCATGGCTTGTGGCTCGTGGCTTGTGGCCTCGTCGAGCTCACCAACTCGCGAAGTTCACCAACTCTCATTGCCGAGCTTACCAACTCACAGAATCCTTCATCACCAACTCTCTTTGCAGAATTCACCATTTCAAGTTCAGCTCCTCCTCAGCAGAGTTCATCTCCTTCTCAGCACAGTTTAGCTCCTCCCCAGATGAGTCCATCTCCTCCTCAATGGAATTCATCTCCTCCTTAACGGAGCTCAACTCCTTAGAAGGTTCAACATCTCATCCACCTCGCGAAGTTCACCATATCATTGTGGGCTTCACCTCCTCGAGAGGTTCAATATTTCTTCGTAGAGCCCACCTCCTTAGGAGGTTCAACATCTTCATGGGAATTTCACCTCCTCGGAAGGTTCACCATTTCTTTAGGAAGTTCACCTCCTCGGGAGTTCAATATTTTCTCAAGAATTTCACATCTTCGGAAGGTTTAACATTTCCTCAGGAGATTCACTATTTCCTCATGAAGCTCACCTTCTCCGGAGGTTAACATTTCCTCAAGAAGTTCACCTCTTCTTCATGAATCTCACCTCCTCGGGAGGTTCACTATTTCCTCGAGAGGTTCATCATTTCATCAGGAAGTTCGTGATGAGGTTCGACCAAGAATCAATTATTTTTTACTGCTCTTATTCGTGTGCTTTTCTTTTCGGCACTGGTATGCATCGTTGCTCCCCAGTCACATGGCCAAATGACTTTTTTGGTCAAGTGATTTCGGTGGAGTCTTAGTGGTGGTAGGAGTTGATTCGCTTGTTGAGGACGAAGTAGAAAAACTATTGCGTGTGCCCATACCACTTGGAATTTCACTTGCCATAGACTTTAGCGAATAAGCTATTGTGTGCGTTAATAACAATACCACATAGGGTTTCACTTGCCACGTCTTAGTGAATAATCAACCGCGTGCATTCATGACAATACCACTTGGGATTTCACTTGCCACACGTTTTAGCGAGTAAACCATCTCATGCGTTCATAACAATACCACTTGGGGTTTCATTTTGCCACATGTCTTAATGAGTACACTATCGCATGCGTTCATGACAATACCACTTGGGGTTTTACTTGTCACACGCCTTAGCGATTTTTGGCATTGCTTGCTTTCTAGACGAGACCTTGTTTTAAGGAAGGTTTTCTACTCGCCATTGCTTTAGCTATACACATATTTGACAGTAGTGGTTCCTAGGCCTTTATCAAGTTCTAAGCACTAGGTGTTATAACCCACTCTGATTTTTAATTTTTGATTCTCGTTGAGCATCGTGTGCACTTGTCGAATGCGTATGCAAAGTTCATACTACTAAAATGCAACTATATGAGAAATGCTAATGCCATTATGCAAATGCCGTGATAGAATTTAAGAAAAAATTCACACAAAGATTTATAGTGGTTCGGCCTGAGGGCCTACATCCATTCCGTAAGCAGCTTGCTTAATTGAATTTTTTTATTATTATTGAACATGTGTAACTTACATTTATTTCGTAACACCTGCTCGGATTTTATTTTCACTTTCATCTCTTTCCTTTGCAGCTTCTACCTCTATGTCTGATATGCAATAGCAGGTATCCTTCCCCTTGATGGAGGAAATATAGCAAGCACGACTTTTTGTTGATCTTCTCGAATTTTCCCTACTCCTTGTGGTTTGGAAACGTCATCAACAAATATGCTGGCGAAATCACTGCCCTCATATCATTTAGCAATGGTCGCTTCAGTATCACATCATCTACTCCTTGTCCTACTCCTTGTGCAGTAGGGACGTAATGATGAATCTCACGAGCCTTCTGAATTCTCCTTTTTCTTCGTCGAATCCTCCTTGTGCAGTACGAACGTAAAGTTGTTGCCTTGAAAAATGAACAACAATAATCATGAAAACTTGAAGAACTCAAAAATTGTGAATGTCGCCTCGTGACCTGAAAACACAAGAAACGGTGAGGTCGGGATGCTCCCTGGGGGAACCTCCGACGCTCAAGTTAGTAAGGATTTTGGAAGAGTATCGATATGGGTGGAGATTAGATCATATCTTGAGAAGTGTTCTTCATGCCTATTTATAGAGTGAAGAGAGTGAATGTTGATGTTCTCTAACGTCTCTTCATTAATAGTGAGTTGTAACATTTTTGTTTCTACTCTGACACTAAATACACTTAATGGTATTTTTCTCATGTCATATCAATTTTTAAATTGTTGAGTTCCCACTTGTGATATTTGTTACTTCAAAAGAATAAAAAAAACATGCAGTCCTTGCTTTTTATAGTTGTGTTGCGTACAAGATTTAAAATTTGGCGTACAAATTTGAAAAGTGGAACATGCTCAAGAATAGAATTTCTTTGGAGATATTTATATAATGAATTAATTATGTTGTATGTCTCAATTAAAATTAAGATTTTAACAAAAGGAATTTTAGTTTAGTAATGAGGTAAATGTCACATTTTTAAGTTTTAATTTTTACAAATGCCATTTTCTAAAAATCTGATTAAAAAATACCATATGAAATCATATAAAAAACCATTTTTTGTGTTATTGTTTTCATTTTTTCTCTCTCTTTATTTTCTCTCTCATGGACTATCTCTCTTCGTCTCACTCTCTCCCTCACAGAAACCCTAGCCGCTCAATCTCTCTCTCATCTGATTTTCTCTCTCCGTCCCCAATCTGTCTCCCCCACAGCCTCCTCTCCTCTCTCACACCTTTGTTCTCCCTCCTCCTCTCCTCTTTTGACACTCTTGGTTCTGTTTTGTTCTCTCTCCTCCTCTTCTTCACTCGTCTCTCACACTCGGTTCTCTCTCCCCTCTTTCGATCTCCATCAGCGTTCTCTATTCTGGGTTGGCGGATCCGAAAGAATGAGATGGCGACGAGGATGATTGAAACCCTAGTCGCCGTTGCGATTGAAGCACGAATGAATGAGGTGACATTGACGGCTTGGGGAAACCCTAGTTATAGATGGTGACGGTTCCAAGTCTATTGAAGGTGGCGGCTACATTGAGAGGTTAACGACGACTCTTGCAGTGCTTGATTTGTGCATGTTGACAACAATTAGGGTTTCAATCGTGCTTGATTTGTGCAGGTTGACGGCGGCTAGGGTTGCAGTGCTTGATTTGTGCAGGTTAACGACAACTGTTGCAGTGGTCGATGTGTTGGGGATGGGGGAAGATGGCAATTGCATTGGCGGCGAGGTGGTGACGCGAGAATGGGAATTTTTGAGGGCAGTTAAGGGCGTCAGCTAGGGTTCTAACCCTAGTTGCCTTTGTTGTTTTTCAAGTTTTGTTAAATTATGCAAAAAGCCTCATGTTTTGGTGCAATCTGTAATTGTTTGTAAATTTATTTTTCAATTGATTTTGTTGAATTGGAAACCTTAGCCACTATTTTTTTATTTGTTGTTGTTGTTTTTATTTTTGAGATTGAATTGTTGATTATGTCTTTGTTGTAGATTTCAGGCTGTTAGTTCGCAATAAGATATATGCAATAAGAGTTTTTGTTTTTGAAAAAATTGATTGAATTGTTTTTGGCTTGATTGAATTGGTTTTGGCGTCATCGAGGCAGAGTCAATTTTTAGTGTTGGTGGTGACGGAGATTACCTGTGTATACCTTTGCGTAGACCTCTTGAAGACCTCCGAAAACCTTCTGAAAATCCTTTGGAGACCTTTGACGACCTCCGAATACCTCATTCGAAGATCATTGTAAATTTTTAAATTTTTTATATATTCTTGTATACCAAATTAATTATCATTAAATTAAATTTTGTAAATATTGTATAAACCAAAATATCATTAAATAAAATTTCTTATAAAAAAATTGTGAATTCATTTTTTGAGATCTCTAAAGAAAGACCTTAGATTAAATCAAATTTATTATAAAAAAAATTAAAAACTCTCTTCTGAAGACCTCTAAAGACTGTCTAAAACCTCTGTAGATCATTTGAAGACCTCTGAAGACTCTTTGAAAACCTCTGAAAAATTAGATATTTTTTTGTGCTAAAATTCATTTTTTCCTCGAAAATATCGCGATTTCTCACTAATATGACATTTTCAATTCAATTTTACTTTTCTGATATTTTGTAAAATTATAATTTTGAATGACATTTGTCAAAATTAGTGTTTTATTTTATTATAAAAGTGTGATTTTCCCTTATATAATTAGCACTCAACTATATGAATGAGGGGGCCATCTCTATTTACTATACTGATCCAAAATGCACGGTTTGTCTTAACTAAACAATTTATAGTAATTACCGTGTGGAGGTCAAAGAAATTGAAAATTGTTCCTACACGGTCCCGAAATTTAAATTAAAGATACTAATTTTTTAAACGAAATTATACCCATGGTTTTTCAAATTTTAATATTTTACCAGCGCAATTATTCCACCTAAGTTATGCAAACACATGTATTTATATTCTATTTTTAATTATATTTTTTCAAGATCTATATTTTTTGGTTTTTATTGTTATTCAGTTGTCTATAGCTTTTTTTTTGTTTTACTAAATATATCGACTATGTGTTATTTTTTGTTGGTATATTTTTTATTTTTTTTACATAAAAAATATGCTATGATTACAAAAAATGAAATCAAACAAGTGAGACTTATTTGAAAAAACAAACTCAAAATAAATATAAATATAATAAAATAAAATAAAAACAATGTTCATTTAAAAAAACTCAAAAAATAAAATAAAAAACACAATGAAAATGGAATATAAAAAAAATATAAACATTCATTAAACAAAACAAAAACAAGATCTAAACAAAATATAAATACTATAATTTTTTAATTTTGAAAAAAAAAACGAAACGCTTATAATAAAAAAAATTTAAAATTTTATTTTTTAATCTATGTAGCCATAAAACCGAATTCTTTTTCCGAGAAGATAAAATTAGCCCAACAATTTATTAACTTGAATCCTACCTGGGCCCAATTCCTTAAATAACTAGACCCATTATAGTGGTCCAGTTTTTGTATGCTCATGAAACATTGTACCTTCCAAAACCATCATCATTTATTAATGTCAAATCAAAAAGTTAAAAAGTTCAGACTTTTTAAAGACAAATTTGTGTCACTAAAGCTTCATAAACGATTCTGTGGGTTGGATTTCATATTAAAGAAAGAAGTGATATAAGCGAAACCAAGATTTAAAAATGGACCACCCAGCTGCAGCATGCTATGTTTCATAAATGAAAGTAGTGCAGTGCATTGTTCTCATCAGTGTCGTGGTCACTTTTTCATCTTTATAATGAGGGATCTGAAATTTTAGGCACATAGAAATGCTAATCTGATCTGGGTAGGTGATAAAATTTGCATTTAATACAAAAATTGAGATCGCAAAATCCTGAGAGTGACACCTCCTTACATTTAATGTTCAGCACTTGAATCAAAATCTTATGAAAACTTACACTTAGCTTGGAGTTTGGACACTCATGTCTCATTCTACAGTCACTGTTTCTATGCTAGCAAATGTTGGCCCATTCAATCAAACTACGAGTTCCTTTCATGGGCTTTTTTGGGGATAATCAGATTCTAACCCACTATTAAATAGGGAAAATACACAATTATTATAAAACAAAATACCATAAATCAAAAATAACACAACAGTCAACTTGTTTCTCAAAATAGAATCACGGAGAAAGCCAAACTAAAAAATGTCACATCTATAAATGGGTAAAACGTGCTACAAATTAGGATTTAAATCAAAAATCAATTCCCAAACGGATTTGTTTCCTAGAAACGCTCTAGAAATCGGGAACTCAAACAAACCATCTCGATCAAACTTCTCTGCAAAACAGATCAAATCGAGTACTGTGACTATCTCGAAAAACAGTTCACAAAGGATCTCAAACTAGCTTCTCTACAAAACAACTCCCAAATAGAAAATATGAAGATTCACAGATCACGCACGAAGCAACTATTCAACAAAGAAATATTCCATCTACATCGGAACTGAATCTATACAAACACAGTTACGATCAATACATCTTAATTTTTTGAATTATTTAAGGTTAATATAAAGAAAAACACAAACACTAACACTTAACACAATATTCCCCTGCTTTGATGAACACTCACAGCAAAAGAAAAACAGTAATGGACATAAAACATAAAAGTCAAAAAGTAGGTTCATATTAGTTCACAAAATTGCAGGCAACCAACAATTAACAGATACTGCGTAAATTGATGAACACAAATTTTCACAAAAAATAATAGGTGTAAAAATAAGTTCACAACGAAGGAAGCAACAAAGCACAATTCCTTCGAATTATGGAAAACACTTCCAAGCTCAGTCTCACAATATGCAAAAAAATTCACAGTAGTTCACAATAGTTTTTTTTTTAGTATGTATCTAATGTTTATATGATACTTATAGAACAGGCTTAAATGGATTGCATTCAAGTTATCTTTCAGTATAATGGAGTATGGGATGCCAATGAAAACTTCAAGGACTACAAAGCCTCAGGAATCATACTACCATGCACAACAAACTATGAGAAACTGTGTGAAATAATATCATAGAATCTAAACCTAAATAGGAACTACATAACCTTCAGCATCATGTACAAAATTCAAGAAGATTACCCTGCATTCAACATTGAGAATGACTTCAATTTGTCATTCTACATAGAGCTAAAAAGGAAAGAGACAAATGTCATGAAGTATCCA
>CAODLS011626180.1:0-10738 GCA_948243855.1 Flueggea neowawraea
AAGACTATATTATAGCGTTTATGTTACGTTGCCAAACGATAATTATAAAAGTTATTATTTAGTTAATGTTTTAGATATTTTCGAGTTTAGATTCGAATTTCCAGAAGGAACGATATTTGAAATAATTGGACCTCCAATAGCTTCCTTAGATTGATATGCTAAAGTTTTTTTTCCGCACCCCGAATGGTATCACGGCCCATAAAACTCAAGAGTTAAACAAGATAATAAAAAAAAAAAGAGTTTTTATATTAAGAAATGCATAGTAATTTGGATAATTACTATTAAAAAATCTAGATGATTTTATAATAAACGAATATGATGAACTATTAAATTATATTACAATGGAAGATTATACACATGATATGTTAACACCTAGTGATTTTGATGACACTGATTGGTATTCTTATTATGAGTAAAGAATTTAAAGAATTAAATTTAGGCGATAATGCTTTAAAATTAGATAAAGATCTAATAGAATTACAAAAAACCATAATTTATTATGGAGATAAAATATTAACTAAATTAAATAAAATATAAGAATTAATAAATAATGAAAAAATGATAAACTCAAATAAAGAAAATCAAAATAATCTTATTTCACATCTTAGAAAAAAAAATGAATTTTGATAATACTGATGAAGAAATAAATAATTTAATAGAAAGATTAGGAAATATTAAAGATAAATTAGAACAATTTATAAATTTAAAACCAGAAATTAGAGAAAATCCAGCAATAATTGATGTCGCTAGTACAAGTGATAGACTAGAAACGTCTCGATCAAGGTCACCTAGACATAGATCAATACTAGAAGAAGTAGTTGTTACAAGACCATTTGAACATCCTATAACAGGAGCCGCAGGATTAATGTATACAGGAAGACAACCTGATATTTATATTCCACTTGAAAAAATGAAAAGTGAGTCAATAAATCCTTTTCGAATTTATTTAGATTTAGATAAGCCATAGATAAATGGGAAACAACATTAAGAATTGCATTTTCGATTAATAAAATGACATATGAAGTAGCTTTATCACTTTTTAGAAAAAACTTTGATAAATAATGTTTCGAGATTTTGGAATAATTTAGATCCAACTACAAAACAAGAAGTAATTGGTGGTACAACTGATGTTCCAAGTTTGATAACAAAATTTGTAGAATATATATATATATATAACATGTATGTTGTATACGTAAGAAGTTGGTAGACGAGTTGGTGAGGTGACCGGGCGAGGGGCTTAGACCATGGTTAGAACCTTCCCTAACGCAGGATTTTTGAAGTTAAAAATATAAGTATATAGGCCCGCTGGCTGGCCCAGTCCAGCCTGCCCTTTTTGAATGGACGGGCTAGGCCAAGCAATCAGCCTGGTTGACCGGGCCTGGTCCAGCCAGGCTTGGTCGATTGGGTTGAAAAATATACTCTAGCCTGGCCCGACCAGGCTTGAGCCTGACCCATGCCCAACCATACCCACAAGTATCTTGGTGTGAACTAACAAAACAAATAACTAAGACCTGAACAAAAGGTCATTCACTGCCACTTCAGAATACCTTACAGAGTGTTGAATGCAGAAGGGTCACTACCGACAAAATCACCTGAAAAATGTTAAGGGGATGGGGTGAGTAAACTTAGTGAGAAAACGATAATCTAGATCGCATCACCTCACATAATTGTTTTTTGAAAATACCACATGCACATATATAATTATATACTATTGGTATAAACTTGTATACACACTGATAATAATTTGAAATCCATTGCGAAAACATTTTGCACAGATTGCAAAGAACATACCGTCAAGCATAGCTGCTAATATATCAGAAGGCAGATAAAGCATACTATATGCATACTTACAAATTCATCTTATACAGATTATACATAGTTTTATGTTACCACCATATACAGAGCTAACAGTTCTAATAATCATTGATCAACCACCCGTATTATATTAGAACTGTGTTGATAAGATCATATCAGACTAAACTAGCAGTCTTAAGAGCCTACGTAGTACCCTGCTCAAAAGGGTTATCAGCTGACATCATTAGGGGCTCAAAATAGTACTTCGTCACCTTGAGGGTTTCAAAACTGAAACAAAGAGGACTGATCAAATAGTATATCTGCGAGCATTGCAGTCCAAGGGCTTCTACATGATATACCCCGCAACACTACAATATAATATACTACGAAACATTAGCAATAATGCAAACTTACCAAATTTATTAAGTCCAATCATATCAGAATATCCATACAAGGTATCAAATTAACCTGATATATTTCCTAACTAACTAACTAACTAACTAGCTGACGTGGACTCTTGCCACAAGAAACAAATTCGTAAATGTGGACTATCGCCACCAGAAACAGAGAAGATCATGTGTGTTTGCTCTAAACACACGAGTTACCATATTACCCCAATAACTAGTGTCTCCAAACAATGGTATACTAAAGGCTATGATTACCCTTTTAGTGTAGGTGTCATGAAACATAATAATTACTAACAGATAATTGCAGAAATAAAAAATGTAGAAGCAGACAGTAAACAATGGATGCACCACTGACATAACATACAATACTCATAGAACAGATCCTTATTATACAAACATTTAAACCAGCCATATAAGTAACAAATAAACTAGCAGACAAGAACACAAAACAGATAAACAATCATTGAATCTTCCCTATCCTTTAAAATATAGATCTATAACATAAATAAACAAAAGTGAAATAAAATAAATAAAAATCCTTTTCAGAGAGCAGATGTACAGAAGAAGATAAATGTTTATCGACCATATCTTAACCAACCAAATACAGATATATTCATATATATTACAGACGAATTACATAGCAAAATATTTAATACAGGAAACAATAATATATTATAACAATAATAATCTTCAGAAAATTGCAGAAATCTTATTCCCGAATTATCACATAAATCATATTATTAACTAGCCGAATAACTATTAGTCAAATTACAGATTATATCCAGGCACATCAAATATATAAATATCAGTAACCAAAAAAAATATTGAGCATTAATTATCACGTGAGTCAGATTAATATTTTAGTCAGACCATTAATTATTCAGATTTCAAAATATCGTCAAACACATAAAAAACATGTAGGGTTTAGAAGACACAACTTATGTGTTTAAAGCTGTCATCCCACTCATCTGGAAGTCCAAGCTGAATGGTCTAGTTGCGCAACAATGGTAGGTGTTTGGTCTCATAGACACGAACTCGAAGCTGAAAGTAGATATAATCAGACAAATATCAAAATGTGGTACTATGGCAATACCAAATACATGATATGCAAATGTAGACCCAAACCCTGAAAACCTATTTTGATCAGAGATCTAACGCCCACACTCGAAAATCAAACATCTCATAAAATTACAATTTGGTCCCTCAACTTATACAAAATTATACTTTAGTCTCTGTGACCTTGAAAAATTATGGATTAGTCCCAAAACTTGTTTAGATGTTTCTTGGCTAGTTCCATACGTCCAAATCAATCCCATATAACCTTAGAAACACGAATCTAACACCAAATCCATAAAAACAACACCAAATAGTCCCAAATCTATCAAAACCCGAACTCATTCAAACCCGAATATGAACAAAATCAAATATTATGTATTTAAGCTATATCTAGATGTTTCTATGCTAGTTATACCATGATCTAACATCCCCTAACAATCATTTTAACAAAAACACGCTAAATCCGAGCTCACAAACAATTTCGGCCCAAGAACAAAATATGAGATTCAAGAATAAAAAAGATGAAATAAGAGGAATGAAAAGTTGATCTTAGCTTAATAGATGTTTAGGATTGATGGGTGATCAACGGAAATGATTTTCGGACAAAATGGGAGTGATTCGAGTGAGAAATGAGTGAGTAAGGCCGAGAGAATCTGGTAGGGGTATATATAGGCCCCTGCCCAAAATAGTGTTGTTTCAGCAAATTTGCCTCGCTCACTCGAGTGACAGCCCGTCTTACTCGAGTGACACCTCTTAATCAAGTAACACCTCCTCTTACTCGAGTACGATTTTTCCAGATATTCATCTGGAGATACAGCTCACTCGAGTAACGGAATTGCTTACTTGGTTACTCGAGTAATCCATACCCCATTTCACTCGAGTAACTCCAAAATGCTTACTTGGTTAATCAATGGTCCATTTCACTCGAGTAAAAGATTTTGCTTACTCAAGTAACTCTTCTTAAAAACTATTAATCATTCACTCAACACTCCAAACGTTCTAGATAAAAATGGGGTGGAATGAAAAATAATAGGAATTCAATCAGAATGAGCGGGATATTACATGCTACAACGCATTTCAAGTATTTCAGTCACTCTTTACAGGAAACCTTCTTTTATGTTTAATCAACATCTACTAGTTAACTTACAGCATAATAGAACTCAACTCTTGTATTTAACAAGCCATAGAGTTATTCAACAAGTCATAGACTTCTAGTTATCTTGTACACATCAAGATGTTCTTTCAACTACTAATTTATATAGGGAACGTTCCTTATAGGTTTTCCCTTTCTCACATCATATATGGACACATGTGCTCATCAAAAAGTTGATTCTTAGACTTAGGGTGTCTATGGGCTTGCAACACAAATGTGTTCAATATTTTGTTGATACGTCTCTCTTGAAGAGGGACAACAACATACTCAAACAATCCTCAAAATCTCATTTCAAAGGACAACCTATATACATCATCTCAAGGCTGGATCACAACCAATCCTTGATGTCATTCATGTGTGCTAGATTTATTCTAGCTTCAAGTGTGTCACTTACACACAAGAGTAGAATGACAAGACTCACATCTAGAGTATTTGGTATTATTACAACGAATTTGAAAATACCAATCCTCGAAGACTTACCAAGGCCAAACAACTTCATGCTCACTTCCTTATACGATGAAACCCGTGGGTGAACCATGTAGGTTTTGTCACCCAATTCTCTTTGAGAAAAAGAGTCTTGAGGTCTAGACTAGCCCTTATAGCCAAAATCTATCATACAGAGGCAAATCATATAACAAGACAAGGAAGTCTACTTAAGATTTATCCAATTTTGTTTTACAAATCCCTTCGCGACTATCGATGCTCTCATCTACACTTCGCTTGATCTTGTATCCACGTAATCCCAATAGGCCTTCTACCTTTTGGGTGGATTGACCAATACTCAACTTTAATTTATTCTCATAAATGCCATTTATATTTCCATCATTCTAGTCCATCACATTTTGACTGGGATGAGAGAACCTTTTGCATTTCATCCTCGACTATTGGGAATGTTAAATGGTCATAATCAATTCATTTATTGAGAAATGTTGACGTGAGACTTTACCCCTTTTGACTTTGCATTTCCAAAAATTAGAAAAACATGTCCTACACACATTCATCACTACATTTGGAATGCTCCCACTAGGATTATATTCTAAGCTCCCACTTGAGTCAAGAACTCTCATTGGAATTGAATTCTCTATTCTCATAAGAATTAGAAATCTTTTTCCCACTAGAGTTAGGATTAGGAACATCCGCACTCGTCTGAGTTAGCTGACTTAGATGGTTACGACCCAAGTATGTAGTTGGTCACGACCTTGGAGAAAATGGCCAAAACCTTCTTTCTTATCATCTTTCCTCATCTTCCTTTAGAATTCTCCCACTTGGATGGAGTGATCCTGAAGAGTAATGTTCCTTCAATCTCATATCAAAAATGAAAACTTTATTCACTTTCTCCCAGTTTAGGAATTTATTCACCAAGAATATGACTTCATAATTTTTGTTACTATGCCATTACATATTGCCCCGCGAAAAATCGAAAACATGTCACTCTTGACATAATAGGGTATCTACGAAAAAGTGCACCTTTCTCTTATTGGTATTCGTTAAACAAGGTTTTGTGGACATAGATAACACATTCATGGTATTAAGCAATTTTTGTCAAACTTATGGAAAATCCACAATCCATAAAATATTATGTAAGTAACGGTCTTAGAGGCGCATCGTTAAGAACATAATGGCGTTAGCCATTCAGCATCTAACCATATAGAGAATACCAACTCCTCATCTCTATCACACGCTTATTGCAGAGGTTTGAGAGTTAACAAGTCATGTTAATTTCTCATTCTCATCACATTATACTTGGATTTCAATCAAAGATATTCATGTCGTTGGTCAGTCCTCATTGACAGACTCTCAACTTAATGTACAAGTTATAAGTAGTAATTGAATACTCCTCATTTATGAGAAATCCAAAAAGGGGTATGATTGTTCCTACAATAACTATATACAGGGTTATGAAGAAATATGCTCAATGCCTAACCTTCACATTCACCATTTGACCACTAAAGCCAAAATGGACTCTAATGGAAATTCAACTTTGCAAATGGTTTCATTACTAGTATATCATCTTTATTATTGCACGTAGTTAGACAACTTAACTTTGCATAAGTTTCCTAATGCTTTCATTTTAGCTAATCGAACTATTCGACTTTGGTTAATGTGGTTCGAGTCTCGTCCAATGACTTCACATTATCACTTAAGATCATGTGAAGTTGTAAAAGAAGAAAAACTAGGTTTTCACAAATAGTTAGGAATCTAATCAACAACTATGAAACCATTCAAGAGTTTTAGTAGTTCATACTTAAACATAATTGTAACCAGGTTGTCATCATTGAAAGACAATTTGAACTCAAGCTTCAACAGAATCACGACACAAACTAGTGTATGAGAAAGGTTTGGTCTTTGCACAAGACTAATTTTGCAAATGCCAAAATTCTAATTGCTCCCACTTTTCAAGACATTCTTGAATATCCATATTGTTCATGCCAAAACTCGTTGGAACAAAATGAAGGTTCTTCATTCCTTCATTATGTGTGTCCATACGCTTGAACTAACCATCCGCAAAAGGTAAAGTTCAAATAAGAACATAGAACAACCAAAGACTAATGACATTAAGTAAATAGATCGTGTAAGCCCTATGCCTTTTGATCAATATGCTTCAAGTAAGTGTCAATCTCAGTGGTCAAAGACCACGATCCTAAGATCCATTACATTTGATACTTGTGCAAACGCTTTGCAATTGCATCATTTGTCATACTAAATGCAAATGATATAGCGAGTGGAATCCTCACTTTCCACGTCACATAGACCTTTTTGGTCCAAATTATGTTGAGTACATATCATCTTCTCGAATTTTATTATAACCAAAATTGAAGGAGTTAAGAGCTCATGGCTCTTTTTGCATACTTCAAAATATACTTTCCAAAATTTTTGATTGTTGTCACCTGAGCTTAAATTCTTTGTCTAGCTCAGACATCAATCGACCTTTGGAAGCAGTTGTAATTATTTCATAACAAAGACAACAATAAAAGAACATATATAGTTTCATATAAACAAGGAAATAAAGCAATATAGTTAATTTACTATCCATTAAATTAATCTAACTAAGTCTCTTATTAAGCTCTGAGTCGACCAATAGGCAATAGCTTATGTTACCATCTCCACATAATATTTATAGATAGTAAATTCTCTATGATTGTTTGGTTTATTTTAAAGTCATCTTTACTTAGGGTAATTTATGTTGGTTATTCCAATTATTAAATCACACATCTCAATAATAGAGCAATAAATTAACAATTGAAATATTACAGCAAATAAAAAAATTAAATGCCAAGGCAATAAATATAACATAATATTTATTAAACCAACATGTAATTCAAACGATCAATCACTTTGTCAAAACTTAGTCAACAAAGGACAGTTTATCCTACAAAGAGGCAATGTTAGATAACTAGGGCACTTGTGCCTCAAAGACCAATGAAACACATATTGGAAGCCTATCCAATATACTAGAGTGGAATCCTAAGTTAATCACCTTAGCTCATTGGAAATTCCAACACATAAATGCCATGTCAAGAATAAAACATCACACATTGTGATATTTTTTCAAGGTTATGGGACAAGTGGAACATATCTGTCTCAAGTCCCTTAGCATTCTAGGTTCTCCAGAAAGTTTCATGAAAGTTCTTTGACAATCATGTTTCCTTTGGAATTCTAGTTTGACCACCGACTCGGTTATACGGATGACTGAACGAATCTTCATCATCACATGCAACTCATGCTTTCTATTTATTTTCCTTAAGGCCACCATCCCTAATACACCTAGTATTGTGCATCTTAGTGACGTGTTGAACAAATCAACAACACCATATTGCACTATGGGATTAACGCGAAAAATATCATTTTCACTTTCCTTTTAGTGAATTATGGCTTTTATCGAATTAATACATTTGGTCCCGACAAATGCTTATTCATCACGAACCAAATAACTAGTACAATTAGACTAGGTTATAAATATTGTTGGCCCGAAATGACAATCCAAGAGGGGAGTGAATTGGATTTCAAAATTTTAAAAATGATTTAAAAATTTTTCAATAATCAAAGTGAGTTAAAAACAAAGCAAGAAAACTAATCCAATAAACATAAATAATAAATGTAAATAGAGAAAGGATAGTGAAATCAAATCTAAGATGTATAGTGGTTTGACCCTCTTAGCCTACGTCCACTCCTCAAGCATTACTTTGAGAATTTGAATCCACTATGTCTCTTACTTCAAAGGGTGCAAGATTAAACTTCTGCAAACTCTTGCTTCAAATGTGCAAGATTAAACCAATACAACCTCTTGCTTCAATTGGCGCAAGATTAAACCTCTACAAATGCAACCCTTGTTTTCTAGTCAAACAATAAAACTATTCCTCTCTTAAATACAAATATATGATTGACAATAAAGAACGAAATCAATAATGAATACTCTCAAGAAATAATAAACTTGCAAGTGAAAAGTCACTCTTGAGAGGTATGTGAATGATTTGCAAACATGAGCACAAGAAAGCTTGATGTTGTTGTAAGATGATTGCAAGTGGCTAACAACACTTTCTTAGATGTGTCTTGGATGTATTTATGATTTTCCAAGTTGATTTAGCTCTTTCTCTTAGTTGAGTTATCCATATGTAGAAAACAACCCTTAAAGCATGTTACTTGAGTTATCCATTTTTCTGACCATTGGAGCCTCGACATTTGAACATCTCGTGCCAGGCTTTTTGCCTACAATGATTAACTCGAATTAGACAATTGGTTAACTCGAGTTAGAGCTTCATCTTCAAGTTGCTCGAGTTATCCATAATGTTGCTCGAGTTGAATTTTCATTTTTGATGTTGATGGGTGCCTAACTCAAGTTAGAGATTTGGTGTACTTGAGTTATATGACCCCTAGACAACTCAAGTTACACTTTATGTTACTCGGCTTCAGGCACTTTGTTCTTTGCCTCTAGACACTTCAGTTGCTCTAGTTAGACACATTGTTACTCGAGTTATCCAATATCGATGATGCCTCAATGCTTAAGAATTATACTCAATTTTGTTCATCATCAAAACATAAAGAGATATAAATGTTAACCACCATTGGTTGAACAAATACATTCACATGTATTAGCATTGATCAAAAACTAATTTCGATAAATTAAATAGGGACCATAATTGCACTTTAAAAATTAGAATTTCAAAACAGATATTAGAAATTTTCTTTTGAAAGAAAATACAATTTTACACAATTTTCAAATAATTTTATTGTTCAACAATTCATGAAAAATACTTCTAGAACTTGAAAAAATATGAAAAATATTTCAGAAAAACCAAAAAATTAGAAAATTCATTTATGCACTAAAACTAAAAAATCTGCTGGTTGGAGTCGGCGTCACACACTGACATGAGTCGATGAAACGATAGAGCAACGGGTGCCCACGCACACCACCCTTCCGCACGCGCCACACCCTTCTTTGTCTCCACGTGTCGATCAAAAGGTGGTCCACGTGTCAAAACATGACTGGTCAACGCATCAGACAACTAGACACGTGGCGCATTCTGATTGGTTGTGGCAATCGTGCCACGTCAACCTTATCATTTTAACCTAAAAAAATGCATGAGCTGTCACTTTTTTTTTCTTTAGCCAAACAACACAATGTGGGCTTAGATTTGTTCTACTCAATTAGTATGGTCAAATAAATGTTTTCCACCTAAGCCCGACACATATTTGACAACAGAACACATAATCGACATCACCCAATTCATCTGGATCCAGTACCGGGGCATGGCATCCACGCGCAGCCTTCTCGGCAGCCATCTTCGGACTGTTTTTGTTTTTGAAGGTCCTGAGTTCATTGGTAAGGTCAAAATTATGAAATTTCAACTTTTTATCTAGCCATTTCGGACAGTCGAATGAAAAATGTACGAAAATGAAAAAAAAATTCACACCAAATAAAACGCTTTTGGCATCTAGGTTCCATGACCATCAACGTTATATGAACAAATCATTGAAACAACCTAGTCTCTGATACCAATGAAGACATTTGCATACTAAATAGACAACAAATATTAATAACGAATAATCAAATAAAGAGGGATCGAGATGCTACCTGGATCTACAGTGGAAGAACGTCAACGAATGCACACAAACAATCTGTTACCAGTTGCCACAAACCACAGACGTTTGATCGCCAGGAACGAAGATTGTATACGCAACCTAATAGACGCAGAACGATCTGTGTGCAAGAGGGACGAAGGACGAAGCTTTCCTCCATGGCCACTACAGCCGGCAACTTAAGAGAGATGGGAAAGTAATGTTTTAATGTTCTGTTTCTAAAAAAATAGATTAGGGTTTCCTAAAGTGT
>CAODLS011626183.1:0-12401 GCA_948243855.1 Flueggea neowawraea
TATGGTGATCAAGCATAATGATATTCAATTATAACATGTCATCAAATCGAATCCAAACTCTTCTACAATTATAGCATTCAAGAACAAGAGACAATAACTACAAATATTGCAATAAAGCACAATAATCCATACATAAATACAATAAGCATCATTTAAGGTCTACATCTTGAAATTCTAACAAGATCATTAAGTTACCATGGTTGTTTACAACAAATATAACAATGAATAAAAATAATAACCATGGCAACAAATTTAAAGAGATAAATGAGAAAACGAGTTTAGAAGAAGCCTCTTTTGATTTTCCTCAAGATAAATCTCTACACTTTGAGCTTTGGTCTCCATCTCTTCCTCCAACCCTCAAGATAAATCTCTACCGGGTTTCTTGGCAATGGGAGGTTTCAGGGGTTTGGAATAGGGTGTGGAGACTTAACATTACTCCTAAGTTGCAGCATTTCCTATGGCGGTGCATGACGGCTTCTATCCCGATGCAAGTTAATCTGTATAGGAAAGGATTGGTGAGTTCTCCTATATGTAGATTATGCCACCTGAAAGAAGAAACAGTATCATATTTGTTTCTTGAATGCAATCACACGATACCAGTTTGGCTGGGGTGTGAGTTAACAATTCATATGAATGTTGAGGGAATTGTCAAATTTAACCAATGGTGGACGAGCATGGACCGTTACAGCAAGGAAATTAATAAAAATGTGATGGAGTACTGTTTGGTTATATGTTGGTTCATATGGAAGACGAGAAATGGTTGTGTTTTTGATGGTGTAGATCCATATCCTAGGAGGACATTAAGGCTAATCAAGGAGTACACAGGAGCTGAGAAATTCAATTTGGGCAGAAAAACAAGAGGCACGAGGGAACCACACAACTAGACAAGTGGAGAAATGGAACCCCACCACACCCACACCCCCCCCCCCCCCACCCCACCATGGGAGTTGTCAAAGTTAACTGTGATGCGTCAAGAAACACAGAAAATGGCATGGCTGGACTTTATGGCAATTGCAAGGGACTCAACAGGGGCGATTATGGACCATGCTGTAGTTATAAAGAGAACGAAGGGGTGGTAGCAGCAGAAATGGAAGCCATTCGATTGGGTGTATAGTTAGCAACTAAGCACAGGTGGGCTAATGTTCAGGTGGAGTCAGACTCCTAGGAGGTAGTTGGAATTTTGAAGGAACTGGAGGAGAGTTTCAGGTGGGAAACAAGAGCAATTTTGCAGCATACAAAGTCTCTTGTTAGAACTTTCACTTCATGTAGTTTCATTTGGGTGAGTAGGGAAACAAATAGAGTATGTGAATTTTTTGCTAAAGCTGTAAGACATGGTGCTTTGTATCAGGATCAATTCTGTAACCCCCCTGAGCCTGTCTTTGGATGGATCAGGGAGGAAACGGGTTTCTAATGAATTTGATGTTTGTTGGCAAAAAAAAAAGCTTAAGATTCAATCCAGTCACATTTTTATTACACGAAAACCAGAACCATCAGTAATATGTCAAATAAAAACACATGGAAGAACAAAGGTATTTACAGAGACATGAATCAACTTTAATTGACGGCTCCTCCCCCGCTAAATCTTCTTTTGGCCTTTTTATAGCCTTCTACATTTTGTTTTTTTTCCTCATATTTATTCTATTCTATTTTATTTATTTTTAAGAATTCTCTGAAAAACTTAGGATTAATTACACTGTCCACGGTTTGAGAACTTTTTCTTACAATCGAAACTTACAGGTTTTCTTAATTTCAACAACAATTTACAATTTGTACTACCATTCTTAGTATATATAAACTAAATTTCTATTAAGTTCTCGATTTTTTCTTTCTTCTCATTCAGTCAATTTATTTTCTCTCTCCTCTCTCCATCTATTCACTCTTCTCTCTCTTTCCCTCTCTCTCACTCCCCCTCCCTCCCTCCCTCCTCTCCTCTTTTCGTTTGTCTTCTCTTTCCACCGCCTCCTCTTCCCGTCGGTCTCCTCTTTTTGTCACCATTTCCTCCTCTCGTCGATCTCCATCGATCTCTGTCTCGTCTAGTTGGTCTCCGTCGATCTTTGCCTTGTTCGTTGATCTCCATTCATCGTTTGTCAATCTTTGCCTCTTCTGGTCGCCTTTAGAGCTTTGAAACCCTAGCTGCTTTGTTTATTTCTTTTTTTTTTAATTTTCGTGATATTATTATAACAATTATTTTAAAATGTTAAAAAATTAAAAAAAGGTTTAAAATGTTAGAAATAATTTTTAAAGTTTCATAATATTATTTTAACATTCATTGGTGAAATGTTAAAAAGTGTTAAAAAAGATATTTTAAAAATTTATTCAAGTATTTCAAAATTTTTTAAATGGTTTAAAAAAAGTTTTTTTGAGTTGATTTTAAGTTGTTTTTAGGTTTTAAAAAAAGTTTATGTAGGCATGATTTTGGGTTGATTTAATTTTTTTTTTTTGGAGTTGATATTAGGTTGATTTGAAGGTTTTAAAAAAAATTCAAAAATATTTATTTAAAGGTTACAAAAATTTATTTAAGATATAGTAGATTTTTAGGTTGACTTTAGGTTGTGTTTAGGTTGATTTTTGAAAAGTTCATGTAGAGTTGATTTTAGGTTGATTCTAAAAAAGTTTATGTCGAGTTTATATAGAGTTGATATTAGGTTGATTTTAAGGTTTTTAAAAAAGTTTGTAAATTTGATTTTATGTTGATTTAAAAAAAAAAGGTTTATACAAAGTTTATATAGAGTTGATGTTATGTTGATTTTAAGATTTTTAAAAAATTTGTACAGTTGATTTTAGGTTGATTCAAAAAAATAGAGTGATCTAAAAAACTAAAATGAATAAAATAATAAAATACAAGGACTAAAACTGAAAAAATATTAAAAAACAAATTTTAGTAAAAAAATGTAAGGAAAATGGCCTTTGGTAATATGAGATATAAGAAAAATAGACTACATAAGAAAAAAAAAAACAAATGAGTTATCTATTTATAATTAATTATTTAAATATAAGTATTTTTATAAATTGTCCAAAAACTTATGTGCTAATTACACAAACTGTCAATTTTTTTGCCATAAATTTTAAAGATGTCAGCCCATATTTCAGTTCCACAAAAATAGCAAGTTTTATGTTTGGTTTTTAAGAATGTTACATTTTTTAAACTAAGTTTTAAAAATGGCACGTTAATTTTCATATAAATTCTATTTTTTGTTTTATTTTTTCAAAATTTTCTCTCTCCTCAGTTCCTTTTTTCCTCTCTTTCTCTCTCCTCATTTTCTCTCTCCTCTCTTTTCTCTCACTCTTTTGTCCCAAAGCTCCCCCTAGCGCTGCCGTCGCTCCTCCTCCTTTCTCCTCTTGTTTTTCCCGTCTCTTTCTCTCTCTCTCTTCTCCATCGCTCCTCCTCCATCGTCCATCATTGTTGTTAGGGTTTTCAGTCGCTCTTCCTCCTTTCTACGCCTCATTCGATCGCGTATCGTTGTCCTCATTCCTTTGTCCATTGCTTCGTCGGTCGCCGAAACCTAGCTCTCCGCCTCTAACTCGTCGTCTGGTCCTTCTGGTAGCCGTCGTCACCACGTCATCTCGTCGTCGACACGATCTGCTCTTCTCCCCTCACCAATACTCTCGTCGCGACAGGCGGCTAGAGGCTCGACTGGTGGGTCAGGCATGAGGAACAGTTGTTGGCAGGGACTGGATAGGTCGCTTGGTGGCTAGTGTTTGGTGGCGGCGCTAGGGTTGCAAAAACCCTAGCAGTTGCCATTTTAATTTATTTACAAAAATGTTCCTACTGTTAGAGTTTTCAGGTTTTAATTATTTTTTGAGTTTTTTTACTGTTGGAACCCGTTGTGAACCGTTTAAAATAGTTCACAATGGTTCATAATAATGTACATTATTTTGAGAACCACTGTGAACGTTAGAATTAAAAAAAAATATTTAGAATTAAAAAGTATGAATTATGTGTTCTATTTGTGAACTATTGTAAACAATTTAAAATGGTTCACAATAGTGTACAATATAATGTACAATATTTTTGTGAACCATTGTGAACGCCAAAATTGACCCTGAAAAAAAATGAAGAAAAAATTAAATTAAAATTTCTAAAAAATTAAAAAAATATTTATATTTTTAAAAAAATATGAATTGTATACTCTATTTGTGAATATTGTGAACCGTTGTGAACCATTTAAAATAGTTTACAATAATATAAATTATTTTGTGAACCATTGTGAACGTCAAAATTGACCCTGAAAAAAATATATTTTGAAGAAAAAATTCTTTTAAAATTTCTAAAAAAACAATTAAAAAATCATTTACACTTTTTTAAAAAATATGAATTGTGTACTCTATTGTAAACCATTGTGAACCCAAAAATACAATCTGGATTAAAAATAAATTTTTTTTCAAAAAAAAATCAATTTCTCACGAAAAGATCAATTTCTCGCGAAAAGTCAATTTCTTGCAAAAAAGGGCAATATGTAGCGGGTTTATAAAAAATGACATTTTTTATATGTAGTAAACATAAAGTGACATTCTCAGTACTTGCAAACTTAGATGTTATTTTTTAAAAATAGCATAAATTTTTAGTATAAATGTATTGTTTCCCAAAACTTATTTCCAGTTGGCCTATGTGACAACTCTTAAAAGACTTACTTTGACATTTTATTAAAGCCAATATTATCGATTAACACACATTTTCAAAAAATAAAGACCGACACATATGTTAATCCCCATTTTAAATTATCATCATCATCATCATCATCATTATTATTATTATTATTATTATTATTATTATTATTATTATTATTATTATTATTATTGCTGCTACTGATGTTAAATCGGTGAATGTTACAGTTAATCTGCAGCAAGTAAGACTCTCGAAGCTCAAACTTATATGATTGTGTATTATGGGGTACGGAAATGACTATTTCTAGGAATAAACCCTTCAATGAAAAGCAAAGTTACCTCCTCGGAGGTGATCCAGCGGTAGGAATTATGTCCCGTGTACGCAAGACCCAGGTTCGAGACCAAACGTCTCTCTGGTTTTTGCGGTAAGTCTTCGGATATCGTCGTAGTGAGTATTCTTCAGTCACCGCCGAACAAAGCACCATTCTAAAACAGAGAATATTTGTCTGCATAGTCATGTCCAGTAAGAATACACCACTACCAATAATCTCCGGCTTCTCTTTTTCATGCAACAAAAAAAAAAAGCAAAGTTAAGTTGCTTTTGGTTTTCATAGTAGGGCGACGACAACATACATATCAATAATAACCACTTAAACGAACGTCAAAATGCACCTCATTAACAATTTCCAAAAAAAGAACACCTTACTAACTGAAGTCCACTACAAAAAGACAAATAAAAAGAAACAATGATTTGTTTGACTGTTGTGAGTTTAAATTGAGATTATTTGAGCATAAAATACTTTGATATCATATTGCCTTTAAAAAAAATTGATACCATGTTGTGGACCCTTCTATTTAAAAGTTTAACCTGATAATTAAGGTTCAAGAACTTAATATGTAATTACATTCCCTTAAGTATTACCCAATAGATTTGTAGTTTAACATTAGGTATTAAAATTGTCCCTAATATGAAAAGGTCGAAAACAATTTTTGATGATAACCAAAATAAAAAAACTTAAGGTCTATTGGACACTTTTAACCTTTTAGAGAATGTTATTAATGCGTTTTGTTTTGTCATAATAAAACTCAATTCTTTTCTTTTGAAAATCTATTTTTGTTATTAATTCCCCTAACGTGCTAGAATCAGACTGAAAATAACAACCGACATACATCTGCTTTAGATACTTTTGTTAAAGTAATCATCTAGTTTAGGGACAAAGTGGAAAAAGATACAAGTTATAGGGAAAAAAAAAAGAATACTTTGATACAGAAAATCACCATATTACGAATCAAATAATTGATGTAGAAACTAAAAAACAGAGATAGACATGAATCGTGGAGAATTCGTAAATTTATAATATTTTTACAGTTGGTGTTGGTTTTTTGGTAGCATTTGTTAAATTTATTTTGATAAGGGACTTCAACATATATTTAAAATGTTTTCAGATTCAAGATGTGGAATAATTAAGATATGGTTGAAATGTTTTCTAAAAATTGTTTGAAAGAAATCTAAAATGTGTATTTTTCTTTCAATTTATTTATTTAAACACATGTAATTGCATTGTGATGTTGGAGAAAACAAGTCGTTCATCGTATAAGGATGTGGATAACGCGGCTAGGATCCCGTCGCGTTACTGCATTCTCATGTCGTAGCTCATCCTTCTGCGGGAGGACGGACTATATGTGTCAGACGTGGAGCCAGATTAATCCTTTTTTCTTTAAATTAAAATCTGATCGTTGGATCGTTTTGATCCAACGGTCAAATTTACTCCAACGGTTTAAAATAAAATTGTGTTTAGTGAAAAGCTGAGTAGGCGTCCCACGAGACTTTTAAAGTAGCTCCTGAGTTATGGATGAAAAAACTGAGGGGTTAGGAAATGAGGAATTTAATAAAATAACAATAAAAATATTGAGCAGACGTTCTACGAGACGACTTCAGAGACCGTGAGTTACGAGTAACCCCCTTTAAGACTTCTGACAAGACCACTAATTTGGTACTTGGTGTTAATAAAATATTCTTCTACTTATAAAGAAAAACACATGTAATTGCAAAGACATATATAAGTATTTTACCAAACTGTCCCTATAAAAATAGAAAGAAAAATAAGAAAAAAAAAGTGGAATTTTATTTGTATGCTTATTTTTGTATTTTTTTTTCTTATCATGTGTATGTTGAGTCTATGCCAAAGTATTCATATCTTTAAAAATCAAGATATAGGGTCATGTGAGTCTTTTTTCCCTTGGGTTGCCACTTGTTTTAACAAATATCCAGAAAGATTAAAAACACTGAAATAGTTATATATCCTTCAAACCATCTTAGTGTCTTTATCTTTATTGAACCCAAATAACAAGGAAGAAAAAATAGAAATATATGATACGTCAATCAAAGAAAATTTTAATGAATGAATGGAAGCGTACGTAAGGAATATTTATCCATTTTTAGAAATTACATAGTATATAGTAAGATATTAATTTGAAAATATTTGCAAAAAATATGGCTTTTTTATTTTGTATTTTAAATTTTTTGATTTAAAATTATTTCCTTAATTAGGGAATTAGCCCTAAAATTAAAGTAAATACCATAGTTGAAGGATAAAAGAACACAAAAGAAAAAAAAAAAGAAACGAAAGATGCTTCTTCACCTTGTTCGGTGATAGTTAACCACCCCAAAAAAATGGCATGATGTAACAAAGCAAACAATTGATGTGCGAATTGAGTAAAAAACAGAGACATAAATGGAAACATAAGGCACGAAGTTTTTCAGGTTTTGATATTTTATCGAATTCTAATATTTACTAGTAACAGTTTGAGTTCTTTCTTAGTGTCTTTATCTTTATCCACAAATGCTAAACAAAACAAACGGAATTATACAAAAGAACATAAGACTTTTCTTTATCTTTATTCAAGGTAAATAAAAGGGCAAAATCTATGGCAATCCCTGAGCCCGGTCCCTACTAGTTATAAAATAATCATTCTGGTCCCCGATTCCAACTTCTGTTAGCTAAGTTAAACGGACATGTCAGATTTGCTGACGTGGCAACACAGACCAGAAGAAACATTATTTTTATGACAAAATTACCCTAACAATTTCGGTTAGTATGAAATCGGGGCATCTGTAGGTTCAGGTTTTCAAGGCTTCGACGAGCCAAACGAGGGCTTTGCCTCCGAATCCCAAAGGGAGCTTCAATTGGGGTTTGGAGATACAAAGGAGTTGAGGGAATCGACGAGGACAAGAGGAATTATATGGTAAGTTAATCAAGGAAAACTTAGATGAATGAATGAAAAAGTGGTCACATTTTAGAGCCAAGAGGAATTACCAATTAGGAACTGCTCGGTGTCAATGAACTTCACGGAGAGCTGCAACAGACCGAAATCAGGAACCCTAAGAAGAGAAACCAAAAAGTACATTAACGAGAGCGGAAAAGAGTACAGACGGGTAGTTGGGATAGGAACTCAAACTCGCGACGGTGACGGCGCGAGGAAGAGACAGAGCTACGGTGATAGAGTGGCGAGAGGAAGAGAGATAGCGACATTTCAAGAAAGAAGATAGAGGGATTGAGTATGCAACTGGTACAATCGAGAGAATATTGAGGAAACAGAGCCGAGGTAGAGAAAATTTGGGAAAGAGGCGCAACTTAATCTGACCCGCCAAGAATTTTCACGAAAATTTAAAGCCCGCCAAAAAAAGTATGGTTTGCGATGAAATTGGTTGCTACTTTTTGTGACCAATTTCGTCGCAATAACTACTGTTGCGAATTTTACTTTCACAAAGCACAATAATTTAAAAAATGGGTGAAAATATTAAGAAATATATTGTGTAATTTTTTAATGGTAATGATTAAGAAGCATATTTATGGTAATGAACGTAAGTACAATAACAAAATAAAAGAATTAACATATTGTGTAATTTTTTATTAATGAAAATTAAGAGCTTTAATTTTTTTATTAAATTGTTAAACAAAATGTTTGAATAATACATTCCAGTATACATTACAATGTAGTGTGTGTGTGTGTATATATATATACTACATTGGTTGAATGTATTCAAGTACATTTTAAATGTAAAACAAATCTCAAATTATTGATTGATTAAGCATAATTTTATGGTAATAAACATAAGTATAATAACAAAATAAAAGAATTAACATATTGTGTAATTTGTTATATTAATGAAAATTAAGAACTTCAATTTTTAAATGGAACAATTAATTTTTAAGCTGTTGCGATGAAATTCGTCGCAAAATAAGAATTACAACGAAATTTGTCTCAAAATTAGCAACGAATTTTGTCGCAATTCTTATTTTGTGAAGAATTTCATCGCAACACGTAATTGGATTTTCCTTTAAAAATGTGATATGCCGCCTGTTTCGGTTAGGGGTCCGGTAGCTCTTCGACCTAGCCGATGTGATCTTTTGGATAATTTGGAATATAATTTAATCCAAGAATGTTCAAGATGATGGTTAGGAGTTTGAGATGACGATTTGATGATTGATTATGTTTTGGAGTGAGTTAGGGCCTTTGATAGTGGTGTTCGATTGGATCGATGGAAGAAGCGGAGGAAATCAATTTGGGAGATTTCTATCTCCACCAGTCGAGGCATGAGTTGGGTAGTCGACTGGTGAAGAGCGTGTTCTTGGGTAGTTGAATCATGGGTTTGGGCAGTCGACCCACGAGTTGCAAATCTATATCAACCCCAACCTGAACCACTTCGGCCTTCACTCCTTTTCACTCCAAACTCTCTCAAACTTGTCCAAATCACTTCCCCACTATTTTCCCATAACTCTTAGACATCTTCTGAGGTAAGATCGACTTCCCATTCCTCTTATTTACTCATTTTGTTCTTGAACCAAGCATTTTCATGTTTTGGGCCAAAATCCTCTAGGTTTCGAATTTTCTTGTGATTCTGAGTTAATGGATACTTAGGGTTGTTAGACTAGACTATACTGAGGTTATAGGAACGTGATTTGAGCTTTGAATCAATAGATTTGTTGAGCTTTTGAGGGAGCTAGGGTTCAATTTGGGTTTCTTCAATTTTGACCAAATATGTTGTTATTTTGATGAAATTGAGGTTTGATTCATGTTCAGGAGGTTGATTATAGTCAATGTAGGTATTTGCTTAGGTTGGGTATTGATTGGAACGTGATTTCAGTATTTTTGAGAAAATAACTTTGTGTAAAGCTAGTTTTGTACTTTCTGCAATACTTAGTGACAGATTTGTAATTTCTGGAACTTGGAGCACTGATTTGTAATTTTGAGAAAGTTTAGGACTAGAATGTTAATTTTACAAAAGTCGAGGGACTTAACTGTAATTTTGCGTAGATTCCAGATTTTGGGTCGAGAGTGGTGGATTCTCTTTGAAGTTAGACTTTCAGTGACCTCGAAGGTCAACATTTGCATTCACATATCATGCATACGGTATTGCCACCATACTACATACTTCGATATGGTGCACCTATGCTACGTAGGTTAAACTTAGCCTTTGATATACCAATGCACATTCGAGACCCATTAAACAAGGTTTTTTGTAGCCGTGTGTCCAGCTACATGCATGTACTCAGTTTTAGTGTGGTGGCGGAATCCACCCTTATGATATTATTACATTTATTTTGTTTTGTATAAATATATTTCATTTTAATTACAAAATGAATATGTTGCCATTATGTTTAGTTAAGTATTTACTAAACAGTTTGGGTAGTAATATGTTTCTATTCTCGGAGGCTTGTGTGAGATGGGTCGAGATCCCTTAGACGGTTCGCCTCATACGCCGGTCATGGTCTGAAAACGGGTCGTGAAAAAGGTGGTATCATGGCGTTAGGTTTTTGTATTGCCTAGGTCGGTGTGCAGCATAGGTATCTTTGATTGAGTCATTCTGATTGGTCTCTGTATGCCCTTCATATACGTACGTCGGTATTGCGGCAATCGTTAGCATTCTGGCATTCTCATGGTGTATGCGTTTTGTTATGTAGCATTCTGGCATCTGTGTTGCATACGCATATTATATGTTTGACATTTGCATTAAGGCATGGATTAATGTTGTAAGACACCAGCAAGGAACACTGAAATTTTTCTTGATTTGGTGACAAAGGTGGCATTCAAGTATTTTGTTTCTGAGAGTACCTGATATAATTGGCTAGCTATAATGAGTGTGGTGATTCCCTGTGATCGACTAGAGGTCGAGATGTTGTCAATTGAGGATTGAGGAATCGATATTTATGAAATAACCTTCTGGATTATACATGGTCAATTTGGATGTCCTGTGAGGTGGTTTACTTTGCTTATTGGCACATATACGGATTTGATGACTATTGTAATTAAGATGGGATTATCTGAATTTGATTCTGGAAACATCAATTAGATTAAGGATTTGATTTGATGAGATTTTGGAAATCGAACATTTGAGGGAGGATTCTTTGAGAGTTGATCAATGAGATTGATCGAGGTTTCTGATATCAAAGTAAAGGATGTAACTATGTTATTGGAGAATGAAAGACTTAGATGTTAACCTAAGTACAATAAATTTGAGTTATTTATCGATAATTATAGTAATTTCAGAATGCGGACATTTTGGGATTGGTGCATGATCACTCATAAGTTATTAATTGAGCGGGGTATATTTGAGAAAATTAATTGGTACGTTTGGTGATTGTAAATGAAAATTTTGAATTGAAATATGAATCATGATCTTAGGTGACTAGAATTGAGATTAGCATGTCAGTATGATGGATGAAGATATTTGTAAGTATTCGAGGAATAAGTATAAGCGATGGACATATGTATGAAGTCGATTAGTCGAGGGAAAAAAATTTGAGGCTTTCAGGTGTTGAAAAATTGACATAATAAGATTATCAGGGAGTAAGAGAATTCTATGGTGACATGATCATTAATTATTAAGGAAAAATTTATTGGCTCTGGCCAAACTTAAGGATCGATTAGTTTGTCGAGAATGACATACTTAGAGATTATAAAATTATTATGACATGATGCCTAATTCCATTGTGGACTATGGTAATGAATTCAATTTCTTTGTCTCTTCAGAATTTTGAATGTGAGCAACTTAAGACAATATGGGCTACTACAAGTGTTGAGTAAGGAATTTGCATAACTATAGTTTGGAAGACTATATGATAGGTTATCATTGTTAATTATCAAGCGATGTGCGATTGATTTTGTATGATCTTGGAATTTTAAAAAAAATTGGCAGAGGAAATAATGTGATAGAGCGATTAAGGATATTATATGATATGGATGATATCAAACACTATGATAGAGAATAGTGTGTGTGGCATAAGCCTAGGTTCATATAGATCATTCTGGGGTTGAATGCTAATAAGATATGGATTTGGAGATCTCGTAATTTTTGTATCAGTTAGTATTGATGAGAGAGAATATTCAGTGTAATAAGAATGTTTCGAATACATTTGAGATTGTTTGGCCCTTCTGGATTGTTCTAGCATATGTTGTCATTGGTTTACAACATTGATCATGGATTCTTTGATCAATGAGCATTATGGTTCACATGCATACAATAATCATTATTTACTTACTCAGTTCATGCACATTATCCATGTATTGGCATACACTATAGTCGGTTAAACCCTAGTTTATTGTTTCCTTTTTGTGAAAGAGGGATTGTATTCTTATGAGATATGTTAGAAATCTCGTATCGCTTTAAGTATTTGGGAAGAAAATTTCTTATTAATCTTACTTCTCTTTCGTTGGTACCTAAGGCTCAATTAGAGAGAGATATGGCTCTGTCAGTTTACCAATGGTGTAAAATATGAGGATGTAAGGAAAAT
>CAODLS011626208.1:0-14478 GCA_948243855.1 Flueggea neowawraea
AGAAATTGGAAGAACTCATCAGCAGGATTCGAGAAACCGGGTTTGTATCAAAGACAGAATTTGTTCTGCAGGATGTTGATGAGGAAGTGAAGGAGGATGTAATTAATAAGCACAATGAGAAGTTGGCCCTCGCATATGGACTTTTGGTGACTAATCCTGGCATGCCGATAATTATAACAAAGAACCTTAGAATATGTGGTGATTGCCACAGTACGGTAAAGCTCATATCGCTGATTGAGGAACGAACAATCATAATAAGAGATACAAAGCGATTTCACCATTTTGCACATGGATCATGTTCTTGCGGAGATTATTGGTGACTTCGCTCCAACATGACTAAATTCAGATTAGCTGAGAAAGGGAAACAGCAGATTCCTTTTAGACAATTACAGGCTTGCCTGGGATTTTTGAGTGAAACCGGTATTGATTACGGTTAGTGGTAGGTGACATGGAAGAAAAAGAGCTGCTGCACCTGCACCTGTAAATCTAAAACAATACGATATGCATGTTATTGGAACAATCACGAGAGATTAAATGATAAAGCATTCCTCCAATTTGGGAAATACAGCGTATTTTTTATTACTCCGCAGATAACGTTTTCTACATTCAACAGTTTCTGCTATCATCAGCTGTCTCAAACACGAAACTGCACAATAAGTGGCGAATAGATGAGGAGAGCCAAACCTGTTTTCTCTCTCTCATTATTGGCAAGGCTGCTGCCATTTTCACAAGGCTTTAATAACCAGTTTTGTAAGTCCGCCTCAAATTTCCAACTACATTATTGCTGGAAAGTTATGCAGAAGTATATCAAATTGAAAAATTAAAGTAAGGAAGCTCCCAACCAAACTCCAACTCTTCCAGTTATGTAAGCATAAGAATTGAGTAAATGTTACCTTAGTTTTGCTGGTAGTGGTAGATCCATGCTTTATAAACTATCTCTAGAGATTATATGCTTGACATCGTTTCTACAAGAAGGGATCAACAATTAAACATGGTTTGGCTTTCAATAGGCAAAAGTACATTTTCACTGTAGCATAGACTGTTTAGACACAAAGTATTTGAAATCAATAACAATAAATGCAACTGTTTTTAAGCTTAAATTAAACAAATTATCAAAAACCAGACGTTATACCTAAAAGAGACGAGTGCTAATCACACAGTTGCTACACTACAATTGTTGATTGCTGTAAAAAATGTCAGAAATCTAATCAACTACGGTAAAGCAGGAAGAATAATGAAATAGACAGAAACGTGGCATACCGGAATGGTGCTGCTGCTGCCGGTGAAATGGCATAAATTGCTTTCTGGAAACACCATGAATATTTTTTGTTTTGAAACGCCGTGAATGTGCAATCTTCTGAACACCCGATTCTAACTCGTTAGCATCTCATAAGGCTCTAAAAAATCAGTGGAAGTATAGATATGAAGATTCAAAAACATCCTATACCAGAAACCCATCAGTCTAACACACAATCTCAGTTCTGGGCTTCTGGCTCACTGCCACCTTCTCCTCATCTTCCTCCTCCAGGAACTCCAAAGATCCATAATACTATAGAGCATCCCGCCTCAGAAGAGCTGAAGCATCTAATTCACCGATGGACTCGAAGCTACTTATGAGTATTCTAAAGGTGGACCTATCAGATTCACAATCCAGAGATTTCATCAATTCATAACACTCCATCACTAGTCTGGTAAGGTTAAAACTCATAAATGTTCTTAATAGTGCACAAAACCCTTCAGCCTCGGGCTCTAAATTTTTCTCTGATGTCAAGTACATATGAAGAAGCTCAACTTTATCACACAAATCATAGCTAGCCATTGTCGCAATCATATCAACATACAACGACAGTTGGGGCTTATACCACTCCTCCTTTCTGATATCTTCGAAAACCTGGTTCAGGCAAAAAGTGAATAATTGAGATGTAGTTTAAAAAAATCAAGGCCAAATCAATTAAGATAATCACAAATTTCAAAAGCAAACTTTGAGAGCAAGAAGGCACTGGTTCTGGCGGAGGAGTTCGCGAAGAACGGCAATCATATCGACCTTCAACAAACGGCTGAATTTGGTGCGGAAGACATAATCAAGTGAAACGGGGTCGTTTTGATAGGCTCGTTTCAACGCTTGCACGGTTTGAATAGCTTCGATGCTGAGGTTCCTGCCCCTTTGCAATGGCTTCCGATTCTGCCCTCTGTCTTTCGCACTCACTCTCATTCTCATTCCTTTTCTTGAATTCACTTCCAACTCAAGCCTTCGCTGTTTTGATGTTGAAGGAAAGGAGAGAAGACGAAGAGTTGGAGCTGACGTGGCAGCAGCCAATGACCTCACCATCATCTTCCCGAGCATTCCCTTTCTAGCGACAGAAAACGAGAAGGGCGACAACAGGAGATGACACCGGTCGGGTTACAAAACTGGACTTGAGATAATAATCAAAACGCCGTCGTTACAAACAAAGTGAACTACTGGACATTGCCCAAGGTTGAAAGGGGCCATGTTGTCCAGTCCAGTTTAAGTTGAGTCCTAACTGGACGGCTCGAGAGTGGGTTTAGATGAGGCCAGGCGGCCCACATGAGATTTGGACATGGCCCGTGTTAGTTCAACCCACAACGGCACCAGTACGGTCAATGTCAGTTATAAGGACAAAATGGGGAAAAGGAAGTTTCTCTTCGAATGCAATCCATGAACCCCAAAAATTTCAAAATAGTACAATATATTATCCAAATATATGATGGTACTTGCCCCATAAGAGTCCAAATGAGGGAACAATCATATAAAATAGAGTTAATTATCCTAAGTATCTCAATTAAAATTTAAATTTTGATAAAAAGTACTCAAAGTTTACAAATTAGTTAAATGACACATTTTTAATATCAATTTTGTGGAATGCCATTTTCTAAATTCTTATTTTAAAAAAATGCCATTTGTATAAATAGGAAAGGTTAAACTGCTTCTGCCTTGTTTTGGCTTCCTCGATACGCTTCGTTCTTTTCTCTATGGTTTCTCTCTGTTTTCTCTCAATTTCGACGTACGGTTTCCATCCTGTTTGTTTTCATGTTTTTCCCTGTCATTTTGCCACATTTTCTTCTTCATTGCTAACAGAGGTGTTGTTTTTCTTTTAAGGTACGTTTATATTCATATTTTTTGTTAGGTTTTTGAACTCGAAAATTGTACGAATGATTCTGCTTCGCGCTTAATCGGTTTGTTTTGTTGATCGATTGGCATGATTTTCATTGTTTTTTATGTCAATTGCATAATGGAGAATGTCTCGCGTGTATACGTGCGCTCTCTTAAGGGTAAGAGAACCTCTGTTTCTAGGAAGAAGGTTAAGTTTTCGACCCCTGGATCGCCTGAAAAGGTAATTTTTTTATTTTCTAGTTGATTCTCATGTTTTGTTTTCATTTTTTATGTTGATTAAATCAGTTTTTTGTTGTGTTAAGAGTAAGAGCCAGTCAATTTTTGAATTTGTTTTGAAATATGGAGCGAGTTTTTGTTAGATTTCGTGTTTTTTAGTAGATCTTCATATTTTTTTTTTGGGAAAAAATAGGTCTTCAGTTTTGAATTTTTGTATTCGTTATGAAAAAATGGCTCGAATTTTTGTTAGATTCCGTGTTTTTTAAAGTAGGTCTTCAGATGTATTCAGATATTTTAAATTCACTTATAAAGTTTTAACACTTATTTATTTCTTATTTTTTCTAAAATTGTTGTCTCGGGGAATGAAGTTTGTAGTGCCTCCCTCATATCACTTTCCTACGAAGGTCACCTTCAACTTTATGTCTAATGCTGCTGTTTTTTTGAAGAGTTCTTTAAGTGATACTCAGGTGGAGATGTTCAGGTGTATGTGTTTTGGTTTTTTGCTGGATATGGAGAAGATAGTGGGTCAGGGACAATTGTTCCATTCATTTGTATCGAGGGAGGTGGAATGCAGTGATGATGACATTGTTTGCTTTAAAGTTGGACAGAAGACTTTGAGGTTTGGGATTGAAGAATTTGGTTTGGTGTATGGGTTAAAGTGTGTGGGTGATGTTGATACAAGTTCTTTGTTTTAATGGGGGGTGACCTGATGACAAAGTATTTTCCTACTGTTAAATCTGTCAGCAAGGTGTCATTGGTTGATATGATTAAAGCTAAGAAGTGGGAGAGCGATGAGGACGCTGTGAAACTTGGTGTTCTTTTTACTATTCATCGATTTGTAAATACAAGGAGAGGGAATAGAGCTTTGAGGAGAGATGATTTTGCAATGGTTGATTATGGTTTGTTTGAAGGGTATCCATAGGGTATTGTAAGTTTTAAGTGAATGCTACAGTCGTTGAAGGGTAGGCTGAGATAGCAGGGTGCTCAATGCGACAAACACACCACATTTCATTACCAGGTTGATGGGTTCCCGGTTGCTTTCCAATGCTTGGTTTATGAAGTTTGCTTGAGAGTAGATTGTGTTCTTGCTCATAGGGTGGGTACAAGAAATCCAAAAAATCTCAATTGGAGGGCCACCTGTCAACCTACATTGGTTAAATTGAAGAATGCGATATTTGATTTTCGAGAGGTAATTTTGTCATTTAATATTCAATTTGTTTTAGTATTTTCTTTTGAAATGTTTTTTTAATAATTTTGTTAATTCTGTGTGTCTATGCAGGTGACGGTTCAAAATCTGGTTCCTAATGATGATGAAATTGATGAACTAAATTTGAGGCAGCTACACCAACATTATAAGGGCAAATCGAAGGGCATCATAGATACACCAACATCCAGATCTGCACCACCAGTTTTTGAATATGGCATGGCAAGCAAAGAATTTACAGTTCCTAATACTAGTATATCAAAGAAAGTTGATAATTTATTAGAGAGTTTGACAGAGTTATCAACTTAATTCGGTCAGTTCAAGTCTCTTGTTGTTAGTGAGATGCAGAGCCTACGCGAAACGTATGAGCACAAATTTGAAATTTTAGATTTAGCAATTGATGATTTACGTTTTAGAGTTCATATGCTTCGGGCGGATGAGGTAATGTTCTTGTATGTGGTTGTAGAGTAGTATCTTAATGTAGGATAAGCTTTGTTTGTCATAAATGTGTGGTTGATTGTTCTTTTTAACCTTTTTGTTATAGTTTGCAAGAGAGAAAAAGGAAAAGGAAAATGAAGAGGAAAACAAAAGGTTTGTTGATGGTGCTGGTTTGGGGGAGGAGCTTCCTTGTGTGTTTGTTAAGGCTGCAAAAATTAGGTATGAGGTAATCATTCTTAATTTATTTGGTTTGCACATCCCTTAGACTTGTGGAGACCTATTAGTTTCCTTTTGTAGACCTTTTGCAAACTTTCGTCTTCTACGATTTTATGTTCCGTTGATTAGTTGTTTGTTAACTTTCTGTTTTTTTTTGCTTTCATCTATTTTCAGGCTATAAATGTGTCTAAGAAAAAGCTGCAGCCAATTTATTTAGAGGAGCATTTGAGTGAAGATTTTGATGTTGATGATTTCTTTAATAACCCAAATGAAGAGGTGCATCAGGATGTCATTGTTAAACCTGTGGAGAAGTATCAGGTGAAGGAGAAGGAGACTCCAACTTGGTGACGTTGAGGTTACTGCTGTTGGTGGGGTAGATGCACCAGTAGCTGATGTGTCGGTTTCATGTATGAAGGTTGTGCCATTCTCTCCAAATGTTGCAACTCCATTTCTGGAAAAGCATTTAAAACGCAACATTAAGCCGTCGCATGTGTTGAAGTCTCTTTTCCTTAACAACTTTAGCAGTGTGGGGGTTGTTGTTGATGAAAGGAAGAATCTTTTTAGGTTAGATTTCCGTTGGATGACAAATATGATCAGTATTTTCAAATTTATTAAACTATGATGTTTGGTGTAAACACTTTCTTGGAAGTTGGAAGAGTTAAAGGGGAGAAGCAAGAGTATATGTTGGTTTTGTTCAATTTTTTCCTGTGTATTGTTATTTTGCTATTTTTTTCCTTGATTGGTTTTTGTTGTTGTGGGGAAAAATCTGAGTCTAAATCTTCAAAGAAACCAGATGATAGAGTTTTCATTGAAACTGCCGATAATCTTGACACTTAGTTCGACTTTTCTGTGGAAAAAATAAGTCGGAGGACATGGTTTTTTTATTTGGTGTACCCTAGGTGGTAGTTGTCCTCATCGGTATGCATTTCTCTCTTTTTTCCTACACTTTTGAATAGTTTTTATATTTATTTGTATGTAGTGATATTCTATATTTTTTTCCCTAATGCAACACATCAATATTGTCCTTTACTACATGCGAAAAAAACAGCAGCATGGCCACAACAAGAAGAAGAATCTCACGACAACGGATGATCTTTTTGATATTTACTTGCGGGAATGACATGCTGTTTATAAGAGTCTTGATGCGGATTCAAGGAAATCGTGTTTCTGAATTTGTCTATGTGTAATACTTAATTAAAACAACAAGCAATAACCAAATTTTATCAAAAATTTATGTGGTGAAAATTTACTAATTAAATCGTCAGATCATTATATAAATTATCAAATAATAACTTAATTATGTTGGAAACACATAATGTAAAAAAACTTAAAATATTATTTGTATATATGACAATAAATTTAGTCATTTGTTAATTATTATATGATTTGTATTAGTTACTCATTTACACATAATATCCAAAAACAAATTTAACACTCAATTTTATAAAAAATGAAATAGAACATTTAGAGATGATTTTTAACATTTAGAGACGATTTTTTTGACATTTAGAGACGAGTTTTTGTTATCTAAATACATTTAGTGACAATTTTTTGTGTTGTCAATATCTGAACGATTACTTATTTTTTTAACTTTTACTTAACTTTTAGAAATTATGTAAACAATAAAAAAATTAAATAAAAATTTTTGAATTAAGTAACTCAACTTTTACTTAATTTTTTTAAATTTTGTAAACTGTAAAAATAATTAAGTAAATTATTTTGAAATTATGTAAAAGTTACTTATATTAAGTAAGTCAACTTTTACTTATTTTGTTTTACTTTTACTTAATTTTTTAAAATTTTGTAAATGGGAAAAAAATTAAGTAAAAATTTATAAAATTAATTTAAAGATAATTGAATAAAGTAACTCACATGTTACTTAATTTTTTTACTTTTATTTAATTTTTTAAAATTTTGTAAAAGGCAAAAACAAAATTCAGTAAAATTGTTTAAAATTAAGTAAAAGATACTTAAATTAAATTAACTCAAATTTTACTTAAATTTTAATTAATTTTATAAATTCTTTAAAAGGTTATAAAATTAAGTAAAAAGTTTCTGAAATTAAATAAAAATGATTAAAATTAAGTAACTCAATTTTTACTTAATTTTTACTAATTTTTTATAAATTCTGTAAATAGTAAAAAAAATTAAGTAAAAAAGTTTTAAAATTAATTAAAAGGTACTTAAATTAAATAAATCAAAATTTACTTAAATTTTTTACTTTTATTTAATTTTTTGGAATTCTATAAAAGTTAAAAAATTAAGTAAAATTTTTTAAAATTAAGTAAAAGGTACTTGAATTAAGTAATTTACTAGTTATTTAATTTTTAAATCTTACTTAATTTTTTTAAATTTAGTAACGGCAAAAAAAAAGTAAAAGTAAAATAAAAAATTAAATAATTGACAAGTTACTTAATTTTTATTATTTTTACTTAATTTTTTAAAATTTCATAAATGAAGGAGCATACTTCTTCTTAAATCAATGGCTCACATTAATTTGTTTCCATCCAATGGTCAAAACTGATGTGCCTCATTGAGGCACATTTTGGGTGCCTCACTATAGACGAACTCGCAAGATCTGAACACTTGCCTTTGCGTCGTGCAGTAGTATCTCTGTGACGGACTAAGTGAGCACTTGCCTTTGTGTCGTGCAGTTGGTATCAATGCAGTATTTATGCAGACATACATCGGAGGTGTCTCGTGTCCATACATTTGCTCAAAGCATCAGGATCACGGGGTGTGGGGTATGGATCAGCAGGATATGCTCCTATGCGGTTTAAGGAAAAGCCATTCTGGATTCTCAAGAACTCATGAGGAGAGAACTGGGGAGAGAACGGAGATTACAAAATCTGCAGAGGTCGCAACATCTGTGGTGTGGATGCCATGGTATCATCTGTTGCTGCTATTCACACCAACCCCGAGTAGGTTACAAGAAATTGCCAATATTAGTAGCTACCACTTGTGGTTCGTGTAAATAAACGTGATGAGGGATGCGCATAATTGCTATCTTAATAGTTTGTAGAAGCTTGGAATCTCCTGTAGTCTTGCTTGTTGAAGGCACGGCCACATATGTAGTTTTATTTATTTTGGTATTGTGTGCTGAACAAACGGTATTGTATGTACTTGGTTTCACCATGGATTATTAATTTATAGAATGATGATCACGGTCACTGCATATATTGTTTATGTTGTCATGGGTTTCATTTTCGTATCTTCAGAAAACACCTCAAAGTGGAACATTCTGACAATCAATAACGAATTCATTACAAGGATGGAACGATAACAAATTTGTATATATCTTTCAAGTTCACCAAAATTTTATGGTACAACAGCTATTCATTAGCATATACAGGTACATCAATTGGTATCCAGACATTCAATATACGTTTCTTCATTTCAACAAAGATGGAGGCGACAGCATGTAAATCGCCCTGCATGAGTATGCTGCTAAAACATTTGGCCAATACGTGAAGTCTCTCTTCGATTCAAAGAATTACACTAGTCCTACAATAAATCATACACAATAAATCGTTTCCTATGCTCTGACCCAATATTCTCTCAGTCTTCCTCTACATCGAGTAAAGCAAATGAAAATGGGTAGAATTTGTAGCCATCACCTTCGTAAAACTTGTTCTGGATGACCTAGTGAAGACGTAAGGCATGTAGGAATGCACTTAGCGTTTTCATCACTAGAAGCACGCCGACAGTGACACATACAAATACAACTGTAACAATTATAAGGATAAAGATGTTGTTGGACCTGATAGAAGTTACATGTAAAATAATGTTAGTTTTACTGCCTATTTAGAAACATGTAATCTCATTTTATTTCCACAACAGCCAATAGATGGAGAAAAGAACTCACTTCCAGGAGAGAAGTAGCACCTTGTCATAGAAGATACTTGACAGCTCTGAATGCGCTAAACTGAAATTCACCAACAAAAAACATATTAGACCAACATCATTTTGTATTGAAAGCTGAACAAAGCAGCAAAATTAGTCATCAAGTTTGACCGAGAAATCTGTCCTGAAAGCTGTAGGATCTTAACCATTTTAATTATGCCTTTTAGTCTCAAAAGAAAGTAGGTAGAACAAACCTCAGGTCCATAAACGCAAGTATGAAGCCGTGTTGGATACTGCTCCAAGAACAAACTCTATGGTGTGTATAAGTTGGTGGACAAAGACCTCACAGAACTCAAATTCTTCATGACCATGGGAACTATGATTTGGTTCCACTTCAAGTTCGTCATCAGCTTCGTCGCAGCAAGTGAGTTCGACCTTGGTGTCTCTGCTAGTGACATTTTTCAAAGACACATTTTAAGAACAAAAGCATTCACGAGAAATAATAATGCTGCATTGGAATTTTGACACAGTAGTTCTAACCCAAACTCTTCGTGTTGCTTCTTCAAGAGAAAAGGCTTTGGAAAAAGCATCCACGGTACAGCAACAAGAGTCAGCAGTAACAACACAATCTGGCACTGAGACATGACATATGGTAAGATGTGGTGGCTAGATCTTATACTATCGCAAAACTGAAACCAATTGCACAAACAGTGACCCGAAAAAATTTCTAGCCAAAGAAAAGCTGATTATCACCCAGATCATCAGTAGGACTCAAGACCATGTGTATCATCACATGGTACAAATCTGCATGTGAACAAGTGCAACATTTCACAATTATAAGGAGTGAAAAGTAGCCAAACAAGCTGTTCAAAAAAATCATCTGGGAGCAAATTGGTACCTACAACAAGGTAACTCTGGTTAGTCTACTCTGAAAAGAAAAACAAAAAAGGATTGTACGGGACAATTATGCAGATGCATTCCTACAAGAATCAACGTTAGCATTACAGTTACCAGATGTTTATGTCATTTCGAAAGAAATTTGCATTAAAGTAGCTCATTATAGTCCCAAGATTCACCCGAGCCACTCCCAATAGAATTGACATCTTCAATGAGTTTAGAAAAGGCAGCTCGCTTCGAGTGCCGTGCCGCTTAGGATCCACACCAAATGGGTAAGTGTCACCAACCTTAACTAGACCAGAGGTATAAGCATCCCTGCAATTGAACGTCATAATTATTAGAAGGGCCACAAGTATTATCGATGCATATGGCTATTACTTGAACCATTTGGCGCCTGTAGGACATGTCACGGCAAGCATAAGCAGAGGGTCCAAATAGTTCAAATGGCATTGAAAATAATTCATTATATATCAATCCGGCACAGATCGAAAAGATTTCCATCATTATGATAACATGACGGCCACCAAAAGTCATTTCCATGATACCTCTCAGCTTCTGTTGTTAACAAAGTAAGAGAACCTTAAGCCTTAAGCATGCAACAATTATCACAATACACAGTCAGCTAGAAGAGACTAGAAGGCAATCAGTTACCTGACTGGAAATTTCTTTCCCTGATGATGAAAAATAGTGTTGGTAGAAGCAAGCGAATGCCGTGACCCCACTCACCAAACATTACAGCGAAAAGGAAAGGAAAAGTTATGATTGTATAGACACCAGGTTTTGCTTCCTGGTACTTTGCAACTCTGGAACAATTTAGTATATCAAAATGTAAGACATTATGAATAGGAAATGAATATGATATAACAAACTTTCAACATTTAGCATTTTAGAAGCACCAAACTAATATTGTCAAAAAAGAGAAGCACCAAACTAATATTTCTATTTCTGAAAATTTATTATTTCGGGTCATATCTCGCGTAATTAAGTGTAATCGCTACTATGGTAGTGAAGTGGTATCCCGATTGTGTTTAAGCGCTTTTGTTTTTAAGGGACAATTACACAATTATACTAAAATGAGATGCCATTTTTTTAAAATAACATGTCAAGTTTGTAAATATTGGGAATATCATCTTATATTTACCACATATCAAAAATGCCATTTTTTTGTGAGAAATTAATTTTTTCTTAATCCAGATTGTGTTTTGGGTTCACAACGGTTCACAATAGAGTACACAAATTCTTATTTTTTTAAAAGTCTAAATATTTTTTTTAATTTTTTTGTTAAATTTTTTTTAACAAATTTAGAGATTTATTTGGTTCACAATAGTTCACATGTGTGGTAGTTTTTTTTATTATTTACACAATACATATTTTAAAAGGTTCACAACGGTTTACAATGGTATACATAATTCATATTTTAAAAAAAAAAAGTCTAAATGAAATTTTTTATTTTTTTTAGAAATTATACGAATTTGATGCTAAAAATATTTTTTTTCTATGGCCGAGTTTGACGTTCACAATAGTTCACAAAAATGATATACATTATTGTGAACCATTTTTACCTAAAAACAAAAAAAATTACAATATTCACAAAATTGGTTCACAACGGTTCACAATTGTTCACACAATTGATATTTTTTAAAAAGTTTAAAAGAATTTTTTAATTATTTTTTAGAAATTTTAAACAAATTTTTCTTTAAAAAATATTTTTTTTTCAAAGTAAATTTTGACATTCACAATGGTTCACAGAATGATGTACATTATATGGTACATTATTGTGAACCATTGTGAAAAAAATGTTTTTTTAAATGTTAAAATGAATTTAAAACAACAAATTCAACACCATTAAAAAAATAACAAATTCAGGGACATTATATGAAAAAAATAACATGTTTAGGGACTTAAAAATAATTTTACACTAATTCATGAATTCTAGGGTTTTCCTCCACAGAAAACTAGTTGTTGTCGCCTCTCATATAGGAAACCCTAGCCCCAACAGACGCCGCTGCCCATACACCCACGCCGTCGCCGTTGACTATTCGCATCCTTTACAACCGCGCCGTCGTTCGCATCATCTGTTCGCATCTCCACCTTGTCTAGTTCACGGTGACACGTCCCGGTTTCGAAGGCGAGAGAGGACAGCGGAGATCGACGCGAGAGACGAAGATCAAAGTGAGAGAACAGAAGAGAACGAGAACATAGAGACAAGGCAACGAGGAGAGAGAAGAGCGGATGAGGACGGAGGAAAGTCATGAGGTGGATGGAGGCGGAAAAGGAGCAGTTAGGTTTTTTTTGGGGAGAGAGTGGAAGAGAGCAACCAAAAGAGAGAAACGAGGGGAGAGAGAGAAAAAGAGAAAAGACAGGAGACACAAAATTTAAGAGAGAGAGAAAAATTAAAAAATAAAATGAAAAAAATTAAAATTTATATAAAAATGAATGTGATATTTTTAAAACCTAGTTTCAAACATTTAACATTTTTAAAAAGCATATATAAAGCTTTTTATTGAATTTTTTAAAAATAGTCGCCCAAAAATTAATAACATGCATAATAAGATTATTTTCAAAAAAGTGATATTTTGGAGTTTCGTGTTTGATATTTTTAGGACTTGAAGCCCACTTATGTAGTTGTTCGGCCTCGTCGGCTTTAACAACGAGAAGCCCAAATCTAGGCCCGCCCAATTTAATCCCATAAGAAGCGAAATTACTGTCTACTAATAGCAAAAACGTGAGAGAGAGAGAAAGAAAGCCTCTCTCTTCACTCGCTCCTTGTTCGTAGATGATCCAGATCTAAAGTGACATTTAGGCTGCGAAACAGACGAGCACTCCTGTCGACAACCCGACCGTGGTTTGCTCGTGAGACCAACATTAATCCGATCCTGACATTTGTCTTCCGCTGCTGGTTGAGTCGAGCATCCGCTGAAATCGATGTAGGTAACTCGAACGTACTATTATATATTGTTTATCTATTAAACCGGTAGTTAGATTCATTTATTTTCAATTTTATAATTTCATGATTTCTTTTTAGTTTTAAATTGTTCTATTAGATTTTTTAATCAAATTGTCTTGTTATTATTTTTTAATATCTAAGAAAAAAAACTAATTAAAAAATAATTTATTTTGAAAACCATATTTTTTGGGAATATTTTGTAATTTTAATTTTCAAAGGATATATTTATGCAATTAGCCCATTAAAAATAAAATAAATTAAAATTAATTTATATTTTAAAAACATAAAATATTTTAAAGATTCTTTTAAAAATATTTTAAAAATAAAAAACAACCTTAAATAATACCTTTCAAAACCTTTTAAAAAATTAAAAAGCTTTTAAAAAAAACTTTCAAAATCCTTAAAAAAAATAAAATAAATCCAAACTATAACAAAAATAAAGAAAAAATATAAATTAATAAATACAAAATAAACCTAAAATTAACTTCAAATAAGCTTAAAATTAACGTAAAATAAACTTCAAATAAACCTAAAATTAACTTCAAATAAACCTTTTAAAATATTTAAATTGACCTTTTTAGAAGCTATAAAATAAAATTAAAATAAACCTAAAATAAACACAAAATAAACATGAAATAAAATTTAAATAAACCTAAAATGAATTCAAATAACCTAAAATAAACGTAAAATAAACTTCAAATAAATCTAAATTAAAAACAAAATAAACCTAAAATAAACTCCAAATAAACTTAAAATAAACCTTTTAAATAAAATAAACTTAATATAAACCTTTTAAAATCTTTAAATAAACCTTTTAAAATCTGAAATAAACTTGAAATAAACCTTTTTAAACAAAATAAACTTAAAAATAAACATAAAATAAACTTAAAATAAACCTTTTCAACAATATAAACTTTAAAAAATAAACCTAAAGTAAACTTAAAATAAACGTTTTAAACAATATAAACTTAAAAAAATAAACCTAAAATAAATTTAAAATAAAGTTAACATAAACCTTTTAAAATCCTTAAATAAATCTTTTTAAACCTAAAATAAACTTTTTTTAAACCTAAAATAAACTTAACATAAACCTTTCAAAATCCTTAAATAAATATTTTTAAAATATATAAAATAAACTTGAAATAAACTTCACATAAATTTTTTTTCAAAATTTCTAAAAAGCTTATAAAACATTTTTCAAAAATAAAAACAACCCTAATTTCAAAAAATAAAAAAAAATACAAAATAAAAACAAGCCTAAACAAATTTCAAACTTAAAACTAATATCAAATGAAAGGCACACAATAATCTACGTCGAATTTCAAAAGACAGTCTATATTACGTTTCAAGAATATAGAAAACCTGCACCGAAATTACTGTAGGATCTATAATCTTTGAATCACATAATCAAGCTACTACATTTGAAAAAAATTTGAAAAAGGAAAAAAAATAATACTGAACCACATCAAGCTTTGCAATACATCCACAAACCAAATCACATTGACAAACTGAAATTCCAAAACTCTCCATTAATAAAGACAAGAACAACACTCCAATCACATTATCAAGGCTAAGCCAACCGAC
>CAODLS011626265.1:0-14003 GCA_948243855.1 Flueggea neowawraea
AAAAATTAACAAAATATTCCCTCACTAAAACAAATTGAAAATAATAATTCTAATCAATAAAATCAACAAAAATTTGACCATATCAAATTTTATAAAACCAATAAAATGATTACCATTGATTACAAAATTAACAAAAATTCATTTAACAAATAGGAAAAAAATATTTCTACCAGAAAATTTAATCGGAAAAAAATACGGGATATTACATATAACAACCTAAAAAATGATTTTAAAAAATGTAATCCCAAAAATTAATTTGCAAAAATGTGATTTTTGTGAGAAATCGCGATATTTTCATGAGAAATTGATTTTTTGTAAGAAAATCAAATCAAGTAGAAAAGTGGCTCTAAGAGTCTTCAGTGGAAGTCTCTAGTAGCTCCAAGGAGTTAACACTGGAGGTCTCCATAGATTTTTAGGATTTTCAGGAGTATCCACTAAAAATTTCTAATGATCTCCAAGGGTCTCCATTGGAAGTCTCCATAAGTTTCCACTGGTGGTCTCCAAGAGTCTCCACTGAAGGTCTTTTCGGGGGTCTCAACTGACATTAATATTGCATTTTTAAATTCTATAATTTTAAAAATAATATTCTTATAAATTAAAATTTAAAAATTTTATTATTATAGTATAGAAAATATGAAATATATTGTTACAAATCAAAATTTTTCAAAGGGACACCTCAGATAATTTACTCGATTTTATATGGACTTAATAACTTCTTTTTTTTGCCGAACATGAAAATCTTCATTGAGAACTGATAAAGTTATTTTCTTCCTTAACCCAGATCACAACTTGGGCAGGAAGATTACAAGACAGATCTGGAGGATAATTCCCAGACTTTACAACCTTTGCCAAAAAATCTACTACTCTGGTAGCTTATCTTTTAATCCGTGATACAATACATGTGTCAAAACCGGATTGCAAAAGACCAATATGTTGGATTAAAGACTCCAAATCCCATCTATCACAAATACTACGCTGCTTCAATGCATGAACTGCCACCTGGGAATCTGATTCCACGTGGACTCTGGACCACCCGTTCTCGTTGGCCAACATCAAACCCAACCTGATAGCCTCCAACTCTGCTTGATCAATCCCACTGGCATGCTTCCTCAACACCCTCATCTGATGAACTGGTCCCTCAGAATTTCTGGCCAAAGCCACTATGCCCGCCACTCCAGTTTTCTGATTGACCGCAGCGTCACAATTAACCTTAATAATGTCCTTTGGTGCTTTATGGCCGACTCTTGTCAGTACAGCACAATTACAATGGGCCATTAGATCCGTTGGATACAATTCTAGCCATTGTGCATTATGCGAGGAGTATGCACCACAAAGCATACAACTATAATTTTACAACTAAAAAATGTCAGCTTTTTTTGACCAAAACGTTGTGCAGTTTTTTAAGTGTGAAATTAAAATATATTTGTGAAAAAAATAGAGTGTTAGTTAATTTAATAATTAAACTTAACCTATAAAATTATGAAATTTTAATAGATCAAAAGCTTATACTTCAAAACAATTTGAAGAAAAGATATAGATGCTTTCATTTTTTCCATATTGCTTGTGCAAAAAATTTGGTGAAGAATTTTAGAGTTGAAAGGGAAATAAAAAAAAAAAAGGAGAGGAGATAAAGGTATGTTGTTGAAATTGTAAAGAAAATGGGATTATGCAAAGGGTAGGAATTCATTTTGAATTGTGTTATTAGAAAAACATGTAATCCCAATTTTGATAATGGGCATGCCACTTTGAAATAGAATGTTTAATTTTGGAAGTGTATTGAAGTAAATGATTTTGGATAAGCTAGTTTGTTATTAAAAGAACAGACTTTTGATATAACATTATAGAAATTGATTTCTGAGACAATATTGGGTAAGTGATTTTTGGATCAAAGATTCTTAGCAAAAAACAGTTTATTTACTTGTAGAAATGACCATAAATTTATTTGCACACTATCGTATTTTGTAAAGGGAAATTTTATTTTAGGAGAAGTTGAAAAAAGTTTTTTCTGAGATAATTTTGAAAAGTCGGCTAAATGAACAAAATTTTATAAATTCGTGTCCCTCTAGAAAAAATTGTGCCCATGTTGGGGAGGACACACTTTTTTTTACAAATGACATAATTTAAAAATTGTGTCCCAAGGAAAAATTGTGCCTACCAAAATTGGGACACAATTTTCCTACAAGTGACAATTTGCGTATTTTGCGTCAAGTAGGGACAAAATTTTTCAGACGGTAATCCAACTTTTAAGAAATTTCAATGAGGTCGCTTTGGTCTGATTTGTCACCACACGGTCACTTAGCTTTGGATTTTTTTTGCCTAATATCACTATGGCACTTTTTTTTCCAAATTTTTGGACAAAAAATGCCATGTGGCATGCCACATCATAAAATGTGCCACGTGATTGACACGTGTGTTTAGTTTTCAACATGTTGCTAGGTTTGTTTAGTTTTCAATATTTGTTGATGTTAGCTTAAAAATTACTTTTTTTTTACATCTGGCTAAAAATCAACTCTCAGTCACTTGTAATATGCATTGATTTTTCATAATTCACATCTAGGTGATGTGTATGTTGAGAATAGAGATTGAGGTTTGACATTTTTGTTTTTGAAGAAGATGATGGATTGGTCAAATTTATGGTTTATTTAGTTTGGAGCAGTGTATTAATTTGGTTCGGGTTGGGTTTGACGCACTTGTTAGACACGTGGCACGCCGCGTGGCTATTTCGGGCCAGAAATCTGAAGATAACGGTCATAGTGACCTTCAAAAAAATTAAAGTTGGATGAACGTAAGGTGACAAACCTAACTAAAGTGACCTTGCTGAAATCTTTTAAGAGTTGTCTGACAATCTGTAAAATTTTCTCTCATGTAGGACACAAATTTGAAATTCTAAGTAATAGCTAACTTGTAACCTAATTAAACATTTTTCACAAGTTCCAAAAATAACCCTCCTAATAGCCTTCCAATTTCCTCTCCATAAAGCCCCGTCTCTGCCCCTTCTAGCTGTGAAATAAACTTTGCCACGTCAGATTTATACTCCTGCCAACGTCTTCTAGAATGACACATCTTGTCAAGGCCTTGCAATAACACCCAGAATCCAACCTTTCTCACAGAGCAGCTCCAAATCCACTCTTTGCACCAAATCAACTCATGTATAAGATTATCCACAAAACAACATAAAAACACAGACATATGGATTATGATGCATGCAAAACAATATCAAAATGCTAATGCAAACATGCATAAATGCACACTAACAAATCTCTTCACACATAAACCATGCTTGTCCGCAAGCATTTGATAATCTAAAAATAGTAAAAGAACATACCTCAAATCCCCCTTCTATCCCCACATCTAGTTTAACCTAAATCGATGTGTACCAAAAATTTAAGAGAGAATACAACTAGCGCTAGGCTAGCCGACTATAACACCTCGTCTGTTTTCGACCAACTTTCCTATAGCTTTTCATTCGATTCTGATCAATTTCCCTTCATGTTTGAGATGATGGTTAGGTTTTTGAAGATGTTTAATGATGTATAATATTGATGTTTTTGTAAGGTTGGGTGTTGTTAAGCCTAAGGAATGGCCTGACACATGTTTGGGAGTGAGTGACATTGAATATGGAAGTTGAGGTGCAGATAACACACATTAGAATTGGAAAAGACATACGCCATCTGGATTTGATGAAAAGTATGATCAACGTACGTTGTATGTTTGTTAACATACGTTGGATTATTTTAATCAGAACATAACCTTCTAGACTCAATTTTTAGCCTTATAGTGTACGTTGTATGTAATGGAATGTACATTGTGATTGTCCAAGAATTATGTTTTAGGTAACACAACGTATGTTTCCTTTTAAAATCATCGAAATAGTGCGCTTTGATCCATCAATCTTTAAAACGCCTTACCCTGACCCTTTCAGCCAATCTTTGTCATTTTTCACCCAAAATTCTCTCAAAACTCCCCCACATTGTTCCCTCAACACTTCCAATCATCATTTGAGGTAAGATTACATCTTTTTTTTTTTTTTACTTCATTTTCATTCATTAATCTTGCATTTTCTTTTCGGGATGAATTGCTCTAGGGTTTGAATATTTGCATGAATATGTTAGAGTGGATGCCAAAGAATGTTAGATTAAGTTAGATAGAGGCTAGAGGAACTTATGTTCGGCTTGGATTAAAAGGAAATGATGTTGTTTTGTTTGTGTTAAGGTTTTGGTCGAATTTTCATCTAAGGTTCAGAATTTGTGATTTATGTTGGAATATGAGTTAGATTTTTTTTTATGATGGATTAAGGTTAGAGAAACATAGATTTGACTTGGGTTCGAAAGATTTAACGAATTTTGTACGGGTTAAGGTTTGATTTGGGTTTTGAATGATTTTGTGATGAATTTGAGTTTATTTTGAAAGATTGTTGATAGCTTTAAGTTTAGGCTGTTGATTAGAGGGAATGTTGGTATATTTGGATGTTGGGTTTCGATCAATTCAGATTTTTGGTTGTTTTGGTGAAATTGTTGACAAAGGTACTAAAAGCGTAATTTTAAAATGGATTGAGGACCTATTTATATTTTGGAGAGTCTAGGGACTAAATTATAATTTTAAATTATTTTGAGAACTAAAATGTATTTTTCCAAAAGATTGGGGCTAATATGTAGTTTGTATGAATTGAGGACTAAAGAGTAATTTGGAGAAAATATTGGGACTAAATCATAATTTTGAAAAATTGGAGGACTAAATTGTAATTTTACATCATGGTATAATTTTGACGAGAGTATTAGATCTTCGATCGCGATAGGGTCTTTTGCATCATTAAAGGTTGGATTTGCATTTTTGCATTGCATGCATATCAGTTAAGACACAATACTAGTACCACATTTGAGTCTACTATGATCCATTTGTTATCAATTCTTTCTGAACCGTGAGGCATCCAATTTTGTTGTGAGAGCCCTTTTGGTCAGACACAGTCAGTGTATGCATTGGTTGCTCCACACCTGGTAGTGGGTTATGATTTTGTATTTGATAAAAAATCGATTTCAACAATTTTACCTATAATTTAATTATTTTGTATTTTTTATATTATGATTATATCTTATCATGTATGTATATTATTTAATAAAACTTGTTATTTGTTAAATGTTTTTAATATGGCTAACAAAGTGATTAATAAATGAACAAATTGGGTAGACTATCTATTTATTCGAGACTTATGCGAGATTGGCTGAGCATTCGGTCGTGGTGGAAAATGGGTCATGACACCGACAATCCAAAAGATTAGTCTCCAAACCTATAGTGCCCCATAGGGAATAGTAAAACCACACACTTACTGATATCACTTAATCGCTCAAATGTGTTTAGGATGAAGTGTTTACACTCAAGTCAACCTTTAATAGCTCTTTCTGTGGCTTGATAATCAATTGAATCTCCACCAATAAATAATATGAATCAATTCACCAATCAAATAGGACTTCAATAAGCTTGTAATGGAGCTAAAAAAAGGGGTAAACAAAGGAAGAGTTGAGAGAAACAATGATGAAATAAGCCTCTTGGATTGGTGAGTCTCAATGTTTAGTTGAGCCCGAGAACGTTGGTGTTGATGGTTCTAAGTTGGGATTGCCTTAGAATTTGAGTTTTTCATGTTAAGAGCAAGCTGAAGGCTTACAACGTGCATTGTAGACTTACTACGCGCGTTGATGGCTTGCTGGGCTATAGGACCATTCAGATTTGAGAGGTATTTTGTTCGTGTCGACAACGCACGTTGCTTGGGGTGAAACACACATTGAACGGCTACAACGCGTGTTGTAGAACGTGTAATGTGCGTTTATACCATCTAGCTATATATACCCCTCATCCGCCTTTTCCGCCTCCATTCGACTCTCACCCATTTTCGTAACAAAATCTTCCAAACTTATCTGAATTGCTTCCCCGGTGTTTTCCCATCACTCCTAAGCATCTTTCGAGGTAAGATCACCCCATTCCCTTCATTTACTCATTTTACTCTTGAATCTAGCATTTTTCTGTTTTGGGCCGAAATCATTAGGGTTTAGTTTTTTTGAGATTTTGAGTTATTGGATCCTTAGGGTTGATATATTAGACTATATTAAGGTTAAAGGAACATGTTTTGAGCTTTGAATCAACAGATTTGATGTGGTTTTGATCGGGTTAGGGTTAGGTTTAGATTTTGCTTGATTTTGGGAAATGTGGAGTTTGTTTCTTGGATTTGATTATAGATTCTTACTCTTGAGGTTGAGATTGACCAATGTGGATGATTGGTTTCGATTTTTATCGTTGAATCAGGATTGGATTAATTTTGTAATTTTTGGAAAGTTTTTTATAGTTTTGTAATTTTAGAAAGTTGAATTCCAAATCTGTAATTTTGGAGAATTTTGGACAGATTTGTAATTTTGGAGAGTTGGATTTTAAATTTGTAAATTTTGGAACGTCGAGGACTAAATTGTACTTTGCGAAGTCTCGGGGACTAAACGGTAATTTTACAAACGAGAAGGGACTTAACTGTAATTTCATCGTAGATTAAGTGTCTATATTTGCATTTTCATATGATGCATTTAGTATCGCCATAGTTCCAGCATTTTGTTGATGATGTCTATTATATATGTATCTATTCCAGCTTCATGTTCCTGCTAGCACGACCAACCACCTACCTGTGGTACCTGATTGAATCATTTGCTTTAGATTCCAGGTGAGTGAAATGGCAGTTTCAGACACATAGGTTGTGTATTTGAACTCTATATAGTTTCTGTTGTGTCGAGATATGACATGAAATTTGACTAATAATTATTTGGCTAATTATTAATCGGACTTATATGGTTTGTAATAACCAACATTTTTATTCTGATAATATATATTTCGTATATATATATATTCTTCTGTAAAATATGGAAATCTATTCTGCATGAATGTATATTATATTATTCATATATAATATATTCTAATATGGGACACCTAGTTACGGGATACATAACGTTTGATATATCAATGCTCTGTCATGACCCTAGTTATCATGGCAAAAGGGTGACCGTGTATCCGACTAGATACATGTTCTGTTCGGTCTAGTGCCAGAGTCCACATTCTGTTCTGTTTATTTTGATCCCATACTCTTACTCTGATATAGCTATATATATATATAGTGTACTATATTATATTAGTATATACGTGTGAGGTATCTTTTGAATGGTTTTTAAAACGGTCTTTGTGAGGCACGTATGAGGTAATCTAGAGTGTTGTTTCCTCACTGGGTTTTGCAACGTGCATTGTCGACTTCATCTCAAGATTACACATTTAATCCACGTCAGCGTGTCAAAGAATATTCAAATTCAAGTCTCGAGGAGCGCCTTGGCTTTGTCCTCATTTGATCATCGTCTACGTGACTTGTATCTTATGTAACGTAAATTTGATCAAAATCTGATGCTCACTTCCTTCTGGAATGAATGATCTACGCGCCTTGCATCCTTTATAGTGCGCCTTAACGTGACTTGCACAGGCATAACATGCTTTGTATCCATATTTCAGCAAGTCTGCAACTTAGCACATTTTTCATGGATGTTTTGCAATCACTATCATCAAAACTGAACTTAACAACATTCACGTAAGTACAAAATCTGGGTAACATTGTGAGTTTACAATATAAGCTCAAAACTAAAACAAGACATGTATATTTAATGACTTTACATAACATCAACAAACAAGGTAAATATTGGCATATATGGCTAATAAATACTTTTAACTCAAGGTGTAACGGTAAAGGCTTAACAAAGAAAATGTTCACTGGGGGATTAATTTAAAAGGTAGGATAAACAAAGAAAGGATAAAACAATTGGTTAAACAAACAATGACTCTTGTCATCTTAGTGTCTCAATTCTTCAAAAAAGGTCTTGAAATGCATGTTATGTCAAGCTCTAGCAGTGTACTATTAAGGTTGACTAATTCACACAACAAGAAAATAGGGTACGTGTAATGTGTGTCTTTTAATATCTCAAATATTGCACGATTTTTTATGTATATTTTAAACTATTCCTTCAAATATAGTACTAAAGGTTGTTCAATCCTAAATCTAAGGTACATAGAAATCTAAGTTTTTCACTGAAATAGGTTTTAAAATAGATCAATGAAGTTGTGAATTTTTTTAGAAATCATATTATCAAAGCTCAATGACAGACATAGGATTACAGAGAAAACAAATGCAAAACGACGCATATGCAAATCTAATAGTATATGCAACATAAAAAATCATGACATGGCCTCGCAGTAACATACTGGAATTGACAAAAAAATGCAAAAAAAAAATTCCTTTAAACAACATAAAAGTAGAAACAAATAGTCATAATTAAATGCAAGAAAACAATAAAATCAAACAAATCCCTTCCCACACTTAATCCTGACATTGTCCTCAATGTTGTAAAAAAATATTAAGACAAATGGTAGAGAGGAGAAAAAGCTTCCCTGGGGAGATCATGTTGAGGGTTGCGGTGGTGGTTGTTGAAGAGGGGCTTGTCCACGATAACGAGTTGTACTTCGTGTAGTCAGCATGGTGGTGAATGTTTTCGAGTAAGAATGATGGTGAATATGTATGTGTGAAGTTGGCAGTGAATCTAGGGTGGTTGGGTTGACGTCAGGTTTGAGAGAGACAAGACAGAAAAGAAGACAAGTAAATTAGGGATTTTTAAGACCACTTTTGATTGGGATTGGAATAAAAATAGACCCTTCTGTTTGTCTTTGGGTGGACGGACCAAAATGCCCATCCCTCTTAAGTTAATTGACGTCGTGATGCTAGAAAAAGAGGCGCGCTTGGAAGCTTGCAAAAACGTTGTGTTTTGCACCTGGGTGGGTGGTTCTATACGCTGCCATTTTGGAACAACTTGTAAGAGCCCTCCTTAAACACTGAAGTGACATCGTTTTGGTCAGCCTTCCACAAGAAACTGAAAAATTTCAAGGAAAAAACCTCCCACGCTTGAGCAGCGCATAAATAACTTGCATGTCACTGAAACACAATTTTCAACACAGTAGAAACTTTCCAGAGAGAGGATTAGTCCAAAGGAAAGCAAAAATTAAAATTGAAACAAAAATTAAAAGTAAATTAAAAAGAAATTAAACTGAAAAAAAAAAACTAAAAACTGAAAGGAATATCAAAATAAATGATGAAAAATGGAAACAAAATCTTGGGTTGCCTCCTAAGAATTCTTTAACGTCATTTTAACTGGATGATGATGAGTTCTAAACTGAACCACCTGGATCATCTATAGAGTCAATAATCATACTAGAAGGGAGATTGAATAGTATGATAAGAGTAGGTTTGAATTTTCTTCGAAAATAATTGCAAGCAAAGAGAGAACACAAGAGCTTATAGTAGTTTGGCCAACTCGATGCATACGTTCACTACATAAGTATATCCACTTAGGCTTTCCACTAACAATGTTCACAAAGATTACAACTTCATTTTCTAGACAAGTGAGAACTCTTACAATGTTCTTGATTTCGGTTCAAGAATAAAAACCAACTTAAGGATCTACCATTTGATCCCACTCACAATCACTCTTAACAATGTGTTTAACAAACACTCACCAACAAGATATAAACTAGTGATACAAGCAATGAAAAATGGAAATAGATGAACAAATGACTTGTATCAATAAAAGTAAGAATTCAATTCTTTAATGCTTGGTTGTTGTAGAAAATAAATGCTCAAGTGGTCATCAACGTTTTCTAAAATCCCATTGATGTATTTATAGCTTCTCATGTCCAAAGAGTAGTTGAAGGATTAATTGAGCCATTGTGAGATAGATAAATTGAGCATGAAATGCTTTTGACAGAGCAACTTACTCGAGTGACATATAATGTTACTCGAGTGAGCCTTTTCCAGAAATTTGATGTTCACAACATGTTACTCGAGTGAACTTCTTCTCTTACTCGAGTAATATATCTTTTAGACCATTGGGACCACCAATTCTTGACTTTTGAACTCTGATTGTGTCAGTCATATGTATAATCATGTTGTCTTCAATTGATTACTCGAGTGATCAACCATGTTACTCGAGTGATCAACCATGTTACTCGAGTAGGCTTAAACTTGTTACTCAAGTGATATGTTTCATTGATTACTCGAGTGATACCTATGCTTACTCGAGTGATCCTCTTCAACCAATTTCTTTTGGAACTTTGGTTACTCGAGTGATTAAATTGAGTTACTCAAGTGATATGTGCCAGGATTACTCGAGTGGTAATTACACTTACTGGAGTGATCCTCTTCAACCAATTTCTTCTAGAACTTTGGTTACTCGAGTGATGACTTTGAGTTACTCGAGTCAAATGATGGATGGATTACTCGATTGACAACTTCAACCAGTAGCCTCTGGAAGTCCAAATGATGCATTACTCGAGTGAAATAAACTGGGTAAATGTTACTCGAGTGAATGGGTTATTTACTGGAGTGAGACATTGACGAAGTGAGAAATTAATCCAAGTATCAAATATCATTTTGTTCATCATCAAAACCTAAAGGGTTTTGAATGTTAACCACCTTTGGTTCAACAACCTCTCCCTTTTTGATGATGACAAAACATGAAAAAGTTTGATACTCTCTCTTAGTTTATGCATCTATCAAAGACAACAAGATTAAAATTTGATCAAGGTTTTTAACCTTGTCACATTTGTTAGTCCATAATCTCAATATCTCAATGTAACTCCCCCTCAACAAGACATTTATACCTTATCAAATTTTGACAAATTTAGCACAATTTGTTTTTCAAACATCATCAAACCTATCAAAAATCTTCCATTTTTCTCCTCCTTTTTATCATCAACACAAAAAATATAGAAATCAAAACCACATGAATAAAACATCAAAGCATTCAAGTGAACATAAAACATAAAAGCATTGATTCATATAGGCTTACAAATTAGCCAAATACACCAATCAAGTTTGACTATGCAAATAGGCATACAAATTTTTCAAATAACATAATGTTCAAATGAGAATGCTAATGTATGAAAATGCAATAAATGTTGATCCTGGATGTCCAACTAGATCATGGAGTAGGTGATGGAGGAGGTACAGAAGTAGAAGGCATATCATCATTGTTGGTGCATCAAGCTTCCTTCATCCATTCCCAAATGTTACTAACAAAACCAAGTATTTTGTCCATCTTGCTCCAAAGATCCATCCTCGATTCAAAACCAAGTTGATCCATCTCCAACCTAACATAAGCTCCAAAGATCCATCCTCGATTCAAAGTCTTGATCATTCTTGTGTTGCCCAACTTGGTTTTGTTGAAAAACCATGAATAAGGCACTTCTTGAAACTCTTCACCTTAAGGATCAATCTCATTCTCTTGAAGAATCCTTGTGATGAGTACTCCATATGGTAAGCCTTCTTTGTTCTTTCCTTTTTCATAAAACTTCTTATAAAATTGCTTCATTTGTACTTTATCCACTTCATGATCAATGCCGAAAATTTGGTTTTGTTTTGCTTAAGGACATGGCAAAGAACTTTCGTATCAATGTTGGTGATGTAATTTTAGGAGTCTTGTTTAGGCATAATGCTTTGATTCAATTCATAATGAATCATTCTGAGATGTCCTGGAAGATTGGTAGCTTCAAGTCTTACTAGCCTCCAAAATTTAACAACCACAACGGGTCTTTTCAAATACTTGTAGGCATCTTTCAATGTAAATTCATCTCCTATTTCCACCGGGGCATCACTGTCACTATCACTATCGTCATTTATCTCCTCATCTTGGCCTTCTTTGTCTTAAGTGAAACTGGTAGGAGTAATACCACTTTCTTCAATATTGAACCACCTACAAAGCCTTATTTCCGATATAAATAAGTTCTTGTTACAAACCTGAGTTTTAAGAACAATTCCTGGTTCATTTGGCGGCTTAGTAATTTCTATATTAGCATAAAATTTGACAACCAAATATTTGTAAATCACATTGCTATATCCTAGCAATTCACTAACACGAAGAGAAGTTCTAAACAATTCTTTCATATCAAATCCCGCTTCTCTCAACACATCATACTCAAAAATCATAGAAGTCATAAATTTTTCTTTCTTGATTACCTTGTGGTATGTCTCTTGTGCCAGTCGAGAAATGAACCTTGAATCTAGAGGCAAATATTCCACATTGACAGATGGGCCTGCTCCTGGAGTACTTTGGGTCGTGGGTGACGTCCGCTTTGAGTTTTTGCGCTGAAGAGGAGGAGAGGGGGTGGAAGAATCAGATTCCTCTTCAAAAATGTTCCTTTGTCCCGTTCTTTTGACTCTCATTTTGTTAGGTTGAGACATTTTTGCAGAAATGGGAGTTAGGGTTCAGTTTTGGGTGAGAGATTAATTTTGTGGTGATTTTGAGTTTTTTTTGTTGAAATGATAGGTGAAACACGGTTTTTGGAGGTCAAAAATGGATGGGTGAGGTCTGGTTTGGTATTTTTGGACGATGTTAAGCAAGCGAGGAAGAGGAGAAGAGGCAGCGTTGAGCTTTTAAAAGGGGTTGTGTTATTTTCTGTCTTGAAATCACAATTTTAATCTCGTCTGGAGCATCTCTCACTCGAGTGACACTAATTCTCACTCGAGTGATCTAACCCGCATTTCGCTCGAGTGATTATTTCATACTTGCTCGAGTAATCCATCCTTTATATCACTCGAGTGACTGAGTTTCCTTTACTCAAGTGATTTTTTTTTTATTTTCCAGAACACCCAGATTTTGAAAATTACTCACATAATGCATGTCTTTACTCGAGTCAACCATCAAAATAGAGCAATTTTTCATTTTTCTTTGATTTTCCACTTCCAACATTTATCCACCACATAATAGCTAATGATATTTATGGATCATTTTATTGTAAATGAATGCAAATGAACACATGATATACACAATTAACAAATAATCACAAATCATTCACATTACACATGCCCAATCTAAATCGAATTGAATCAAAACTTTCTTCATTCAAAGGTTTTATAAAAATATCGGCTAATTGGTCATTTGTTCTCATGAATTTCAAACAAATATCACATTTTTGCACATTATTACGCAGAAAATGATGTCTAATCTCTATATGCTTTGTTCTACTATGTAAAATAAGATTTTTGCTCAAATTAATAGCACTTGTGTTGTCACAAAAGATATGGACATTCTTAAGAACAATATCATAGTCAAGCAATTGATTTTTAATCCATACAACTTGAGCACAAGAGCTTCCTGCAGCCACATATTCAGATTCGGCCGTGGAAGTAGCAACACTTGTTTGCTTCTTGGTAGCCCAAGAGATTAAACATTCACCTAGAAAATGACATATACCACTAGTGCTTTTTCTATCTAATTTGCAACCAACTAAATTGGAATCACTGTATGCAATCAAATTGAAATCTAAACATGATGGATACCATAAACCTAAACCTATAATACCAATCAAATAACGAAAAATCTTTTTGCATACAATCAAATGAGACTCTTTAGGATTAGATTGAAAATGAGCATATAAGCATGTAGCAAACATAATATCGGGTCTAGAGGCAGTTAAGTAAAGTAGAGATCCGATCATACCTCTATAAATCTTTTGATCTACCAGTTTCCCTTCCTCATCTTTATCAAGCTTCAATGTTGATGACATTGGGGTTGACACTTCTTTACTTTCATCCATTTGAACTTCTTTAATAAATCTTTGGTATACTTGGATTGATGAATAAAAATCTCATCTTAAAGTTGTTTGATTTGAAGTCCAAGGAAGGAAGAAAGCACCCATATCATGCTCATTTCGAACTCTCCCTTCATAAGATCACAAAAATCTTTGCATATAGAAGGGTTAGTTGCACCAAATATAATATCATCTACATATATGTTGGAATTCGCGGCTCATTTATGACATTCATAATTAATCAGTGCAGCAAAAATAACAAAAATTTTAAGCCTCAAATTCCCCCAAGGACCCATGCACATCAACATATATGATTAGGGTTAGAAGATCTACCTTAGATCTAAAGCATGAATGTT
>CAODLS011626282.1:0-19927 GCA_948243855.1 Flueggea neowawraea
TGGTGTAGTGACCATGCGTTGTGATTTATCAACCTGTAGTTCAGCTCACATATCTCTTTTAGTGTCTGGAAGTGCACAAACTTGTTTTAATGATCAGGCAAGGATAAAGCTCTGATAGAATGGTCTCTTTAAGTTCTTATACACGTCACTTTTTTATATCTTTTCTTTAAAATATTCATGCACTGACTTTTTCTAATTTGCTTGTGTTACTCCAGTTTTTGGAGAATCATATAAAGAATGAGCTTATTGAGAAGAGTCAGCTAGTACATGCATTACCAAGCTCAGACGAAAGCAAATTGCCTTTGTGTGAGCCACGTAAATCTGCCTCTATAGCTTGTGGGGCAAGTGTTTTTGAAGTTTGCATGAAGGTTCCTTCGTGGGCTTCTCAGGTGAACATTGTCCTTTATTTTTCTGTTATCTTACATCTTTTAAAACTTGAGTGTTGTCTGCATTTTATTTTCTTAATGGACATTTTTTAACCTGATATTGTTATACAGATCTACAATTTGGATATTTTCTTCCTTGGATCTTAGGAAACATTAAGCTGTTGCTTTTAACTCACAGACATGTCTATCAATGTGAGCACAGGTTTTGCGGCAACTGGCTCCGGATGTATCTTATCGCAGCTTAGTTATGCTGGGCATTGCTAGCATTCACGGATTGTCTGTTGCTGCTTTTGAGAAGGATGATGCTGAACGGCTGCTTTTCTTCTGTTCAAAGCATGGCAAAGAACAGAATCAAAACAAGGCTGTTTTTACCAGACCTCCAAGCTGGTTGATACCTCCTGCACCTAGTCGGAAAAGATATGAACCATGCCGAGAAGATAAACCCCCAGGTTACCATGGCCTTGAAGGTGAAAATGGCGGATATATTAAACATAAAATTAATGTTGCTGCAATGAGGCCTATTCCTCACACTCGTCGTCATAAGATGCTACCTTTTTCTGGTTTCTCTGAGATTGAAAGATATGATGGAGATCAAATAAAGCCAAATATACCAGCACCGCCTCCAAAGCATGTCAACTCTGGTCATGCTCCTGTTGCTCATCGTAAATCATTGTCAAGCTCTTATCAGGCTCAGCAGATTATTTCTTTAAATCCTCTACCTTTAAAGAAGCATGGTTGTGGAAGAGCACCTATTCAAGTATGCTCAGAGGTAAGTCATCAGTTCCCAATTGATATTTGATTTTCTATCTTCATCTCTTTCTTTCTTTTACTTGCTTTCCTAAGTGACCAAATTCTAGAACTTCCCAAACTTTATTTTCATCTAAGTAGTCGGTTGGGGACTTTTTTTTCCCTTTCTTCATCTCTCTCCCTATCTTTCCCGCTTGGCAAATTCTGCGCTTTAAATGCCTTGATTGTGATAGTCTACCAATGTGTACTGTACAAATTATTTGCTGTTTTTCTTTTTCTTCACATGGTTGGTGGAGGGTTCTTAAGGTCTTTGCTTGATGCTCTTCGCGACCCCCCCCCCCAATTTTTGAAACATTTTCCAGCTTTCTATATATATGTGGCTGGAGAAATTTGAGACTTGTGTATGACTAATGAGGAGAAATCTTCTTTCTGTAATGTTTCGCTTGGATTGTTTTCAGGAGGAATTTTTGATAGATGTAATGCAATTCTTGATCCTTCGTGGACATCAACGTCTGGTCCCTCCAGCTGGGCTGTCTGAGTTCCCTGATGCCATTCTTAATGCAAAACGGCTTGATCTTTTCAACTTGTACAGAGAGGTAAGCTCTTCAATGTGAAAAATAAATTGCCTGGATTTCAATATTCAACCAGGAGGCATTTGAGTTTTCAGGTTGTTTCAAGAGGGGGTTTTCATGTTGGAAATGGCATCAACTGGAAGGGACAAGTTTTTTCAAAGATGCGCAATCATACACTGACTAATAGAATGACGGTATGGTTTTGTAATTTCTTAAGTTCTGAAGTTTACATGTTGCCTCAATTCAATCTTTTCTGTGTGATTTTCATATTCTCTTTGACACTATTTTCCAATCTTTTGTGCAACTGTCCATGTTGATTTTAATGTCCCAATTAAAATTCTATCTTATTTCTTGAGTGAAATGAAAAATAAGTTATTGGGTTGTGTCTTAAGATTGATGGTCAAGACAGTATTTCCATCAAATAACATGAGAATGTTGTAAAACAGGCAAGTTGAGTTTTGTAAACGATGAGTCAAAGGAGTTACACTACATTGACCTTATAATGTGTGTTTTCGAGTCTCATTCCGTTCTGTATTTTAGTCACATTAGATGCTTCAGTTAAAGATCTTTATCAATATGCCTTACCTGGTCATGGCATCTAGGCATGTGGCAATGGAAACTGCTGGTAGGTGTTTGTGAATTGCCTTCTGTGCACGTCACATGAGAATATTTGTCTGAAGTAAAAGCCACGCATTGTTGCCAGATTTTCTCGAGACCATTAGACTAGGCTCATACTTAGCTTTTAATATTTTTCCAGTAGGTGATTGCCAGGCTGCTTGTGCGACAATGATATTTTTGTCTTAGATGTCACTTTTTTTTTTCTCTTGAATGAAATGTTCTGTCTATTGTGAAGCGACTTGCTATTCATTTTTATGATTAACAGGGCGTTGGCAATACCCTTAAGAGGCATTATGAAACTTACCTTTTAGAATATGAATTGGCCCATGATGATGTGGGTGGAGAATGCTGCTTGTTGTGTCACAGGTCTCTTCTGTCTTCCCTGCCATCTTGGTGCATCATTGGTGTGTTTAGCATATTTCGCTTGCATTCTAAAATTACTATTTGATTTTTTATGTTTAACAGTAGCGCACCTGGTGATTGGGTGAACTGTGGAATTTGTGGCGAGTGGGCTCACTTTGGCTGTGACAGGAGGCAGGGGCTTGGTGCCTTTAAGGTACATTTTCCTTTAACCAATCTCAGCAATAGCTAGATGTTATACCATTCTCGTTTATCCATTTTTACCAAGGCCCTACTGAACCTTGCCTCCTGTTATAATCTTGTTTCTCATTGTTACCAAGTAATTCATGAAAATTTTCAAAAGCAAATATGATGGTGCATAAAATTGCATAAATTGCGGAATGATATAACGATTATAAGCAAATATTTTAAATCCGACCACTAAGTGTCGGAATTTATTTTACTTTGAATCTGATGTCTTTAATTAAGTCCTTTCCTTTTGCATCTGCACTCAATACTTTGCGTGGATGCGGATTATGATTGTGCAATGTTTTGTTGGATTCATTTGCTTGACTCGTGAATGCTGTGAATTGCAGGACTATGCCAAGACAGACGGACTGGAGTATATCTGTCCACACTGTAGTGTAACGAACTTCAAGAAGAAATCCCAGAAAACTGCAAACGGTTATTAACAAGCCGCCGCAGCAAATTAACGGTCATCACACTTCTTTCCTTCAACTTTTTTCTTCACCTATATAAGTTTATAAATGAGGTAGGATGAATGTAATTATTGTATTGTATCCAATTCCCCCATTGTTGTCTCCATATAAAGATAAGCCATTTAAGGCACCCCCCAATTTTTTATTGTACGTCACTCCGGAATGAGAAAGCCTACAAACAAAATTCTAGAATATTTCTTTTCACTAGATTGATTTAACTATGTAGTCTTATCGATAGATGCTCACTTTCTGCTTCTACTCGATCTAAGAGCACTTTGCACCTCCATAGGAATGTCAACTTTTTATTTCTTTTCTTTTCTCTTTGGACAATTTTTTTAGTATAACGTGATTCGAATTTATAATCTCAGATTCTATAACTCGTACGCTTAATTACTTCGACTTACTTCGAATTAGTTACATGAGCTAGACTTAAGTAGCACTCTTTGCACAATTTGTTTGTGCATCACCAGTGTTGGGTGTATAAAGTCATGCGCCAATTCAAGCTCTAAACTAACCGCAAATTCAAACGTTTTGAACGAAACTATATGAAAAGCTCCAAGAACATCTAAACCAAACTGACCTCTTAGGCTTGTCGGCCTGGATGTAATATCAGCAAGAAGAAAACATATGCAAAGTTTGCATAGATGTGGAAGAAGTGTACAAGTGTACCTCATTTGTCTCTACTTGGATCTCATTTCTCCAGAACTGTGCGAGTATTTTCCTCTTGGTCTTGCTTGACACCTCCATTGTTAAATGATAAGTAATCCAACATTATTTGTTGAGAATTAATTGGCTATCGGAGATTTTGGTAATTTAGCCATTATTTATTGTTTCTTATGCTAGGTTAGATTGTTTAATCATACCAGGCATATATGTGGATCATGAGCAAGAAATTCCTCACAGATAACCTCAGATGACAGTGGAGTCGTCTGTTATACTAATAGTTGTTTGAAAACAAAGTACACTCCGATGAATCAATAAAGCATCTTCAGGTTCTGGGACTACAAAATAACAAATTAGACATGGCCATTTGAAGTTTTAAGCCGTACAGATAGAGCATTAATGGGTTTCTGCACTTATTGTTCTATCGCCCCAACCATAACAGAAGAAAGTTCCACACCTGTCGTAGATTGCAAAACAGTTATTAACATCACGTGGAATAGTTTCTTCATGTAACACAACTTCATTTCCTCAGATGGCAAGAATTCATGAAATTCTGATGTAAAATGCCATTTAGCACATTAAAGGAAAAACAAAAAGAACAGAAAGTTCGTTTTCTTAGATGAATAAAATTTCAAGGTATCGAGTCACCGACTTATGATAAGAAAAAAAGAAAAGAAAGACACTAACATGAACAAAACAAAAACATACGTACACGATGCTGTTAGAGAAGATCTTTGGTAGACAAAACAAAGAAAGTGAACTAAAATTTACCTCAGAAATATCACTTGCATGTCATGTATCTACAACCTTCTGTCCTCTCAACATAGAACCTACAAGTTGAGCATCTTCTCCAATGCTTGTCCTCAACAAGTTTCATTAACATGATATCTTCACGGTCTCTTTCGTCCTTGTGCAACTTCTGAAACTCCTCGCAATCGATCTCGGAATGCCATGGAACCTCACATTGCGCACAGAACCATCTCCTACAATTAGGACACTCTGATTCCTTTATAATCTTATCACCATCATCAATCATCATTGCAGAACAATCCTTGTAAGGACAATAGAACTTTTCGGACTCAAGAATCACAGCCTCGCACAGAGCATTTCCCCACCTATCAAACACTTCTTTTGGAAGTATAGCACGGCAATACTCTGGCTCTAACAAACCTTCACAATCAGATACAGGACAATTAATATTGGTTATGTTCTCTTGCAACTTAGAAGCCACGTGCTTGGCCATTCAGTCCTTGCAATAGGCATGTTTACACCCCTTGATCGAAAATGACTCATTTAAAGACTTGGGTTGCACGCAAATCTCGCAAATGAAGACTGGGATGGTTTTGGATTTTGAAGTCTCTTCCATTTCACCTTGAAGAGGCCCTTTAAGTTTCCTGTGAATAGGAGTAGTTTCGGTCTTGAAATCTAGGACTCTCAAATCGACAAATTAGTTGAAATGTTGGTTATTGGAGTCTTTGAGAGAGGCTATTATTGCAAGATTGATGTCTCTGATTGTGATGGTTCCATTTTGAAGCTAGTGGACTTCAGTGTTGGTGACGGTTCTGACGTATATGCAGGGGATTTTTATGATTGTATTGGAAGTTAGGAGTGGAAGTATACATGGCTAGTTGTTAAACTGTTGGTGTTTTCGATTAGTCTCTTTTAAGATTCCAATTTAATTTTGAGTAGCTCAATAGCCAATTTTATTTATTTGCCATTAATGGTTCTTCTGGCTAACCAATGCACAGGTCGGTCTACATGTTGACTAAAAGTTAAATTTGTTTTTTATCGGTTAAAAGTTAAATTTGTTGGTTAAATTTTATTGCATTCATTCTTATCACACAAACACCAAATAAATTAATACCTTGATCCCATAAAAATAGCCGTGTATTTTATTATCGTTTGTCTCAAATTACAAACTTGTCTATCAATAATTTGTCAGTCCAATGGTTAACATTCTCATCTGATATGATTACTTGCCAAGAAGTCGGGTTCAAATTTTAAAAACAAAGACAATTGTTTGAAAGGTAGAAATCATTAATGCTCCAATGTCACCAAGTAGGTAACCACTCTTTCTTACAAAAAAAAAAAAGTTAATTTATTCTATGTATTTTTTAATGAAATGTCTATACCTACTTATATGTTAACTCAATTAAATTGACCTAACATGCAAACAACACCAAACCTCAACCAACTCAATTAGGTTGAGCCCGCCAGAGATTCGTGAATGATGAAAGGCTTGGTTTCTATTTTTAGAAAAAATGGTTGTGATATTTTACTTTATTACCTTTATTAATTTTACACTACTATTTAGACTTGTAAAAATCAAACTAAAATTGGCGAATCGAACAGGAATCGGACAGGTTAAAACGGTCAAGCCCATAACTGAACTGGAACTGGAACCGGCAGACTAAAACCGGACGGTTTCAGTTTAGGTTTCGGTTCCACCCTTTCAAAAACTTTCGAACATGCAGTTCGAATTGCCGGTGCAACAATTATTTCACTTTTTTTATTTTTTTTTGTTTTTTCAACTTTATAAATACACCATCCCATTTCTATCCAATTTACACAATTTCTTCTCTCTCAATCTCTTCTACACTCTCTCACAAATTTATTTTTCTCTAAATTTTTCTTATATTATTTATATATTTTATTATTGCAATTACGTTTTTATATTTTTTAAAGTTATTTTTTGCAATTACATTTTTCAAATTTCTTCTACTTTTTTACTATAGTTTAATTTATTTATTTTGTTATTTCATTATATTTAATTAATATTTGCATATTTATTTTAGAATAATGACAATTTTTGTGGAAATAGAAATTTTAAAAATATTGAAATTCAAAATATTAGAACTCAAGAGAATCAAACTCAACCAATTCCCACCCAAAGAGATGAGGGGGGGAGAGAGAGGAAGAATTTCTAATTTTTTTTATTTTGTTTAAAATTATGTAATATTATTACTAGCAGAATAATTAATTTGTTTGAAAATTATTAAAAAAAAATCTTTGAAATACAATGTATTATTAATACTATAGTTAATTATTAAATATAACAAAATTTACAAACCGAAAAAAATGACGGGATAAAACAGTGGATTAAAAATAAAATTTCAAAAAAAAAAGAAAACCAAACCGGAACCGAACCGACTGTTAAACCGATTAAAACCGGTCAGAACTGAAACCAAAACGAAACCAGAACCGCCCAAACCGTAAAAACCACAGTTTGGTTCTAGTTCCCTCATTCCACAAACCGAAACCGCCGGTTCCTAAACCGAAACCGGCGGTTATTGAACTGACAACATCACTACTACTATTATTGAATCTCCACAAGCAAAACTAAGGATAGATATGACACTTCAACGTTTTTCAAGGGTGTTTTACAAAACAATATTCCAAAATTAATGTACTACAACTTCTTGATCTGTTTGAAAAATAGAACTTGCTTATTTTATGGAACAAACAAAGTAAAAAATTATGGTTGTTTTTGTTTAATTTTTTTTGGAGGAAAATCCCAGAAAAACTTTTATACTTTTTATGTATTTGATACGTTGTGCCAAGTGAATTGAGGTATCCAACCAAACCGTTGTAAATGTAATTGCGCGCTCTAACTTCGTCAAATAATTGTAGTAAAACTAAGAGGTATGAACAATTTTAATGAGAGTTTTCCTATATTATTCTTAGGGTTGGGCATTTTGGCACAGCCTGTGGGCTGGCCCAAGCCCGACCCGAAAATAGGGCAAAACTGGGCCAATATTACTTGGCCCGCAAGGTGGGCCGAATCGGCCCGAATAATTATTCTAAACCTTTGTGAAATATTGATAGCAAAGAATAAAAACTAAAGGGTACCCATCATATATATTATAATGTTCTAGATAATAAGTTGAATAGTTGACTTATGCGTATGCTCTATTGTTGAGAAATTGTATTTTCTTGCGTGAGAAGATTTTGTAGGAATCGTTACTTGATTGACATATGAATGGTCTTTTGATGTTTTAATATGAGTTTAGTAAATATTAATTATTATTTATAATTGTCTCAATTTTATTAATGATAAATTTATTAAAAGTTTATTGGATTAATAAATAATAGAAGTTTAAGAGCCATTTTTAATTATTTAATTAATTTTTATAATTTTAAGGATTTATAGTTTTAAATTATTATTTTGTTGTAGAATTTTAATAATAATTTTTAGATAATTAATCTAGATAGTTATAGTAACTATTATCGATTTAACGTAGAATTTTTAATATTTAACGCTATAAAAATAAATTAATCACTTAATTTAAAGAATTTCAATTAGAGAAGATGTTACAGATCAAATACTAAATTCGATAATTTTTTAAAAATTTAAAATTTAAAATTTATATTTATATTAATCATTAAATTATTTAATATTTAAAACTAATTTAAGTCAATACCTATGCTCACTCACAATCTAGTTTGACACTTAAGCCTAATGCGTGGTTGCACCTATTTGAAACTTAAGCCCTACAAACACGGCAGCAATGGTTGGCCGCATTTATTTTTGTAGGGCCACAACCATAACAGAAAGGAAGAACTACAACTTTATAATAAAAAGAGTGATTAATCTAAGGGAGAACTATAACTTTATAATAAAAAATGTTTTTTTTTAAAAATAATATGTTAAATTTATAAATATTAAAAATATCACTTATATTTATTATATATTAAAAATACCATTTTTTAAAAAACCCTCCAAAAATTGTCAGATTTTTCCTAGAAATTAACTTTTTTCATGAGAAATTAACTTTTTTCCTAAAAAATTATTTTTAATCCATATTGTGTTTTGAATTCACAATGGTTCACAATAGGGTATATAATTCATATTTTAAAAAAAGTCTAAATATATTTTTTAAATTATTTTGTTAAAAAATTTCAAAAAATTTAGTAATTTTTTTGGTTCACAATAGTTCACGTGTGAGGCATTTTTTTTAGTTTACACAATACATATTCGAAAAGGTTCACAACGATTACAATGGTTTACATAATTCATATTTTTAAGAAATCTAAACGAAAATTTTTAATTTTTTAGAAATTTTAAACTAATTTGACCATAAAAAATATTTTTTTTCCAGTTCGATTTTGACATTTACAATAGTTCACAAAATGATGTACATTATAGTGAACTATTGTGAAACCATTTTGAACTAAAAAACAACTAATTCACAATATTCACAAATTTAATCCACAACGATTCACAATACTTCACACAATATATATTTTTTAAGAAGTCAAATAATTTTTTAAATTATTTTTTTTAAAATTTTAAACGAATTTTTACTTAAAAACTATATATATTTTTTTCCATATTCAATTTTTACGTTCACAATGGTTCACAATATAATGTATATTATTGTGAATCACTGTGAATAAAAAACAATATTTTTTTTTTGTAAAATAAATTTTAAAACAAGTTCAACAACAATAAAAAAAAGTTCAGGGACATTTTATGAAAAAATAGCATGTTTAGGGACTTAAAAATAATTTTACTCTAAATGAATTCTAGGGTTCCAAGAAACCTAGCCCCAACAGTTCCATCGCCGCCCAACACCGACGCTACTGTCTGTTTGCGTCCTTTACAACGTCGCCACCTCTCTCTAGCCGGGATGTATCCTCCTCGTCGCTCTCCAGCAGCAATGTGTCTTCGACGATAGACAACAAGCGATAACTAATCAAGAGTGGCAAGGGTGATAGACGGTGAGGACCACGAAAAGAGAGATCGACAAAGAGACAACGAGGAAGACAAACGACAACGAAGAGACGCGAAGAGAAAAGGAGATATAGATCAATGGAGAGGAGCGGCAAAGGAGAGAATGCGAAGAGAGATCGACAAAGAGGAGTGACGGAAGGCAGAGAAAGGCTATGGGGTAGCTAAGGCTTGGAGAGAGAGAGAGAGAGAGAGAGAGAAATTTGAAGAGAAAAAATTTAAAAAATAAAACAAAAAATTAAAATGTATATAAAAACTAATGTGACATTTTTAAAACCTAATTTTAAGATATTTTTAAAAAGCAAACATGAAAACTAACATTTCTGTAAAATTAAAACATAGGCTATTATGTTTAAAAACTGTAGCCCAAAATATAACGGCCTGTATAATTAGCACTTAATCTAATGAGGCAAGAATAAAACAATACTGATCAGTTGACAAAAAACAAATTCACCTATTTAAGCCGACGATAATTTAAATTGAAGAAATTACACTGTATGTCAGTATTTGTAATTATAATTTCTAGTTTGTAAACCACACCATTATATTTTCTCCAATGGAACATTTTATTTAAAATTTCAGAACAAAAAAAAAATAACTATTTAAGCCAGTGATATGGGTTATAAACAATATTGCTTGATTAAATGTGTAATTTTAGCACGCATCAAATACCATGTCAAAAAATCAAAACCTAATTGTTATTTTGTTAATGATTGTAAGGATTGACGTCTTTCATTGCGAAGTTTTAAAAATTATACTAAAAATGCAAAAGTGTAACACATTGTATACAAGTATTATAATGTAATTCGTAAACCAAAGAAGTGGAAGCCTTAGTTGGCGTTAAAGAGTTCATGTTTAAAGGAATGGAAGAAAGCTGCCATTAGGAAACCATAGAAATTTCTTACATGCAGATCTTCCTTATGGATCACAGAAAACAAGCTGAAAATGTTAAAGAGATTTTAGAAAATTTTAGGCCCCCAAAGGGAAGCTGGGTATGGAGACACCAGCACAAAAAGAACAAAAATGAAGAAATTCCAACTTTTCTGATGCTAAACCAAAGAAAATTGCACAAAGAATTAAGGAGCAATTACCATAGCGTCCCTGAATTATACCGTAATCTCCTATTTAGTCTTTCAGTTTTAAAAAGCTTCATATTAGGTCTCTACTTGTACACAACATTAATCTAAAACAGATATTTAACACATAATCTTGATATCACAGATTCTACACAGAATATTTATATGCAAACTGGAAGAAACAGATACCAAACTTAGGTGTTAAATATCTGTTCTGAGTTGACGCTGTGTACAAGCGGGGACCTAATAGGAGACTTTTCAAAATTAAGGGACTGAATAGAAAATTACAGTATAACTACGTCATAATAATTCACCCAAGAATTAAATAACACAAGAGGATGTAAGAAGTTAGAAGCACACATAAAGAGAGATCAAGAATCAGTGATTATGACACCCTATAAATATACTGAAACAGATTGAACCGTTTTCTGCGGCAGGGTTGTCTAACATTGAACTAAGCTTATGAGACATAACTGTGGCTCATGCAATCCAAGCATTAACAAATTGACTCGAGCAGACCAAAAAAAATAGATGTCGAATAGTGAAAAAATAGAGAGAGACATTTTTTAGGCGTAGATTGCTTTATGCAATCGATTCTATACCAAACAAACACCCCCTTGTATGTTTCTACTTTACTACTATTGACACCTCATAACAGCAAGACGTGTGACTAGTCTCAATATTTCTTTGAGTAGAGTACACAATCAAATAACTGAGATTAATAAAGAAATACAGATCTGCACAACTCCTGATAAAATACAGAACAAGTTTAAAATTACAGCCATGAACAAGAATGATAACCGAGTGTTTTTGTGAATGCACCTTTTATTAAGGTTAGAATGAAATTACCTTCCACTGATGGGAGAAACATAAGAAAACCATAAATTTATGCGACAAAGATCAACTAAAAGCTAGAACATGTATGTATTCAGAGGGAATGATAACAGTAATGCTAAGATTCGAATACATGGCAAATAAAAAAGAAAAAAGAGCATAATCCCCGGAGAAGAATTTACTAATATTTCATCCTCCTTTTTTCTTTTTTGTCACTGTCCAATCTAACAATATGCGATCCACTCGCCTGTCTAACCAAAATCAAACACCCCATATATGATCTTCATTTTCATGCAAAGTTCCACTCTCATCTATCTATCATTTAGATGGGAAAATTATAACCTAGAGGATATATATTATATTTTAGCACCTGTAACACATTTCTATGCTGCTCTTAACAATTTGTTGTGTGAAATAACAATATCTAAATTTTTTTATCAGAATTTCATGAGCTGTTTTTTAAATTTTCTTTTGAAAATCAATGTGTATAAATTGTTCATCTAAAGACATCATTGCAGAATACATTCAGGAGTTTTTCAATATTTTTTAGATAAAATAAAATATTTTGTTTTTCCCGAATGAAGGAACTATCAACACATAATATTTAAAACCATATTACAGATTAATGATTAATAACCATATTACAAAAAGAACATAAAGACAGGCTTGTATTAATTAACTGATTATCAAAACTGTATACTCACTGTTCAATCACGATAAAAAAAATCACTATTCAAACATAGTGCAATTATACCATATAATTTTACTACTTTTTCACTATACAATCCATTCATACAATCTACTTCAATATTTTTTTCTTTTGCACACTTCAGCAATTAACCACACAAGTAACAATAAGGCAAAAACATTGCCAAGCCCAATGCTTTTCGAAAAGCTCATTTGATGGACAAAACAGATACACATAAATTACAATTGACATAGAAATATTACCTGCATCTCATGTATCTGCAAACCTGTGTCCTCTCAACGTAGATCCTACAACCTGGGCATCTTCTCCAATGCTTGTTCTCAGCAAGTTTTTTCAATATGACATCTTCACGGTCTCTTTCCTCCCCTAAAATTTTGTGATCGCGAGTAAAATTAACCCAAATAAGGGAAGAGACAAGATTTCTTCCCCTAGATACGTACGTCAACCGAATATATGTAGAGCATGAGCAAGAAATTTCTTATAATTAACTTGAGATGACAAAGTGGAGTCATCTGGTATACTAATAGCTGTTTGAAACTTCAAAGAGTACATATGATGGATTAGTAATAGCTAATTTGGCTTGCTTAATTGAAACTTAAGCCATACAAACAGGGCAGTAATGGGTGGTTGCACCTATTTTTGTATCGCCGCAACCATAACAGAAAGAAGTTCCACACCTGCCATAAATTGCAGAAAAGAGTGACAAATAAATCACCTGAAATAATTTCTTCATATAACAAAAACTAGGAAAACCTTCATTTCCATAGCTGAAAAAAAAAAGTGTTAGTAACATTCACCACCTATTTGGCCGATTCATTCATCGCTTATTTTCTATGAGAAACATTTCATAGATAGTTTGTCAAGAATAAAACAGTATTGATCAGTTAACAAAAAAAAAATAATTCAGCTAATAACAGTTGTCTTAATAAAAATGAGGCTCATTAATATTTTTATAATCAACTGTTTCACTTTCTGTCCATTTTTGTCAAATCAAAACCTCAAAAAAAAAACTTTTTTACAATTGTTAATAAATTTATCATTTTGATAATGCCGTTCACACGTAGCAGTAAATTATACATGTGGTGTCCACGCTACTACTACCAGGTCAACTTTTAACACAAGAAAAAAAAGACTAGTGCTAACAAAGGAAGATTTGTTAATGATTGGAAGGTGTTTACAGTATATTTCGGGTCTGGGCTGAGACCATGAAGTCTACTTCAGTGAAGTCCATGTGCAGGTTGAAGGTTGAGGCTCATGGGAGCGGCACCCAAGGAAGCTTGACTTCTTGAGGGCTAGGACAAGAAAAGAAATAATGAAGGTCACCACTAAGAGTTGAAAAATTAATCTCCAAGAATCACTATCTAAGTCAAAACCTCAACGAAGGAAAAAGATCCCAAAAAGGAAAGATCTTAGGGTAACAGCCCCAGAGGACTTAGCTTTTCTGGGCTAAAACAAGAAAGGATTAAATCTCTAAGGAAAGTCAATTTGCCAAAGGAGCAAATCACGTAGGGAATAAAATTAAAATCCAAGTCAGAGCCCACAGAAGGAAGATGATCACTGGTCGCCTGGGGGCTGACCTCCAGAGGATTATACAAATTAAGGGCCTTGATTCCATGATTCTGGGAAGGACGAAATTAATCAATTGGCAAAGGTTTTTGATGAAGACCGTATAAAAGCAACAAAGAGATATGTTGGAAGGAACGTTTTTTTTTTTCCAGACATTACATTTCATTTCATTTCACCCTCATGGGTTTAGCTTCCTAGGCTTCTAAGCTTTCTTAACACCGTTTATCCTTATGTTCTTCAATCTAAATTGTCATTATTGTCATAAACAAAACCATATTACAGATTAATGATTAATAACTCGAACAAGAATACTCTTTCTGTTTATGTCCTTTTCTATGTGTTGCTATCTGTAATGTTGGCGGCCAACTCTGGGACTATACAGGGATTAAAGAGCAAATCAAAGATAATTTGTCGTCTCTTATCTTAAATACACATGTAAGACATTAAAACGAACAAAAAGAACATAAAGACAGGCTTGCATTAGTTATCAGATTATCAAAACTGTATATTCACCATTCAATCACGATTAAAAAAAAACTCACTATTCAAACATAGTGCAAGCATATAATCTTGCTACAATCTATTCATACAATCTACTACAACATTTTTTCTTTTGCATTCACTTCAGCAATTTATCAACATTGCCAAGCCCAATGCTTTTCGAAAAGCTCATTTGATGAACAAAACAGACAAAGATAAATGACAATTGACATAGAGATATTACCTGCATCTCATGTATCTGCAACCCTGTGTCCTCTCAACATAGACCCTACAAGCTGGGCATCTTCTCCAATGCTTGTTCTCAGCAAGTTTCTTCAACATGATATCTTCACGGTCTCTTTCGTCCTCGTGCAACTTCTGAAACTCCTCACAATTGATCTCAGAGTGCCATGGAACCTTACACCGCGCACAGAACAATCTCCTGCAATTAGGACACTCTGACTCCTTTATACCCTTATCACCATCATCAATCATCATTGCAGAACAATCTTTGTAAGGACAATAGAACTTTTCAGACCCAAGAATCACAGCCTCACACAAAGCATTTCCCCACCGATCAAACACTTCTTGTGGAAGTATTGCACGACAATACTCTGGCTCTAACAAACCTTCACAATCAGATACAGGACACCCAATATTGCTTATGTTCTCTTGCAACTTAGAAGCCACGTACTTGATCATGCATTCTTTGCAATAAGCATGTTTACAACCCTTGATCGGATAGGACTCGTTTAAAGACTTGGGTTCTACACAAATCTCGCAAACAAATTCTGGGTCGGCTATGGAATTTGAAGATTGACCCACTTCAAGTGAAAAAATCCTATCTGGATCCTTCTTGGGTGTTTTGAAAGAAGCAGTTTGAGGCGTGTAATCAAGAACCTTTAGTTCATCATCAGAGTAGTAAAAATACTCAGAGAAATCACTAAAGTTGGATTCTTGGGAGGATTTGAGAGAGGCCATGATCGCAAGATTGAGGTCTCTAAGCTCACTGTAGCTTTCAGTGGAGATTGGAGTGTTCTGGGTTTTGCCTATGTTTGAAAGTGTAGAGAAGAAGCCATCATCGTCATAATCGTCGAAGTCAACAATCTCTGTCACTGCTGCCGCCTCCATTTTTGGCTCCATGGGAATGCGCTGGTGGTAGGGTTTCCTTCGTTGAGTTGTTTTTGCAATTCACTCTAGTATCCCATTTCAATTTGGCAATCAACAGATTTGAAGTTTATGAGATATTTTAGATAATAACTTGCTTTATTCTTTCCATCCTATCTTCCCTTTTCGGTCTTCCCTATGGGTGGAGAGAAATTTACTTGCTAGAATTTATTTAAATAATATTTTTAATATAATAAATTAATATATATAATAATTAGAAAAATTTTCTAAATTATTGATAAGTGACGACTTATTTATTTGTTATTTATCTTTTACTTAATTAATATATTATAATCTTTTAATTATATTAAAAAATAACAATACACTTAAATATTTGAATATTCTATGAAAAAATAAATGTGTTTTATTACGATTATGATTGTCTATTTTGATATTTTTTTACACAAAAGAGATTCAATACTTTTTTTAAGAAATTATCCTAAAAAGGAGAGTGATTATACAGAAAAAAAGACTTGAAACTAATTTAAATTTACTTAGTAATAAAATATAAACATTTTATTGCTAAAATTACTATTTAAGATTTACTTAGTAAAGAAAATATTAAGATGCTATAAAAATTATGCTACACAATATATTTCTAAAATAATTTAACATAAATAAAAAAAAAATAATATTTTAAAATTTTTAACATGCTAAATAAAATTAAAGTAAATTAATTTTATTTTAGTAGTTAATTTTATAGAAATATGTCCAATTAAATAAAAAAATTATATGTCCGTGTGCAATAAGAGTATTGCACTAAGGAGGCTCGGGAGTTTTTTCAAACTTTCAAGTGACTTCATAGTTGATTGATATGTGTCTTTTTTTTTCATTATTACTTTTTAAAATAGATTTATTTTGCTTAGTATTATTCATTTAAAAAGAGTTGAATACACTATTATATTAACATATTTTACACAAAAAGAAATATATTGGCATATTTTAAAAACATATAGTGAGTTTTTTCATTTTTTTGACAAATATCTGCTTAATTAATTGACAAATTATATTCTAATAGTTTAAAATCAATTAATTTTTTATGCGTATTATCACAAAATTGGATACTATATCCTATAAGAAATATATTTTTTCTACTTAACTTTGTTAAAACTTCCGTTTTAAAATGAAAGTGTATCATCTTTAATTATGATAAATTTAAGAAAGTAATAACGATAAGAAAAATTAGCTTAGATTTCAAGATGAGACATAAAAAATAGAGTGTTGATAGTAAAAACTTAGAATAAAAAATCTAATAGGAGTAAAATTTGAAATTAAAATCTAATATGAGAAGAGCGATTGAATTACAAATTTTTGAAAAATATTAAATAAATATTTAAACATTGGTTAGTTTGATAGGTAAAAATTTTACAATATACTCAACAATAAATAAAATATATAAAATTTTATTATTTTAGTATTAATTTAAAAATATTTTAATGAAAAACATAATTCATATTGCATAATTCGAAAATTATGATATGCAATATATCTATATTACTAATGTTATTTAATATAAGATAAGACAATAAAATTTTTATTATAAATTTCTATAATGTATGAAATAAAATTAAAGTATATTAATTTTTATTTTAATTTTTTATTTTATTAAATAAAATTTAATAAGCACCGTGCGTAACAAAAGCATTACTCTAGTTATTATTAAAATTGAGTAGTTTAAGTGACGACAGGATTGTGTTTCTGAATTCCGAACTCTAACTTCCTTCTTTTATCTCAACCTTATTTTATTTTATTTTATCATTAATTTTTCTTTAGTAAAAATAGATGATTTCTGGCCATTTAGTCTGAAATCACCCCTTAACAAATATTTTTATCAATTTCTCTTATAAAATAAGTAGTTTTTCCACACAGATCAATATCGTTTTTATTTTTTGTGATTTCGTCGTCTTGTTGCGACGTTTGACTTTTACCGTCTTGGTTGCAGAGTTTTTTTTTTGGCGATTCAGGATTTCAGATAGTTAATAAATTTACTTTGGCAGAATTACAAATCAAATTATGGTCGTCAGTATATTGCAGATCTAGAGTCATAGGTATTTCAGTCAATATAGTATTTTCAAATATGTAGGCTTTAAGCCGATTTATTATGTTATTAACCTAGATACCGTGATTTTTTTCACTATTTTATCACTATGATTTTTAACGGATTTGAATCTATGTTTCTATTGATATATTACTAGTTTGAATGAATGATATTATCTTTTATTATAAAAAAAACTGACGACGGGATTTGAAAAGCCCATTATTTTTTTGGAAAAGTACACAATTATATATATAAAAAATGTAAAATTCAAAAATAGAACACACATGTCAAAAGATGCCAGAAATGAAAACACAGAGAAAATGATTTAAAAAATGCATCAGTTTGACTGCATGTTAATCACCTATTAGAAAATTGACAGTGTATTAGCCATGCTCTTTGACCAGTAAATGAGTACAAACTGAGAACGAACTGAGTACAAAATGAGTACAATAAAATGAGACTAAAAGAAGAACAAAAACCAACATATGTGTACAAGTCAAAAAAAAAATTTAAAAAAAATTTAATTTTTTCTTTATTATTCGGTAAAATTATAAGCACAAACAAGTACAAATGACAACAAACGAGAATAAAGTGATTACACGAAAAAATTAAGGGGATGTTAAATAATTTTATAAAAAAAATGACTATCTCCTTCATGGGGCTACAACTATGGTTTCCAAAACCCTAGTCGCCGCCCCTTCCACTGCCACCTCTCTCCTTCGTGGCTCTATCTCGTTGTCGGTCGCCCTCGCTCTTTCTTGTTGTCTATCTTCCTCTCTCACACATACATTAAGATCACGTCATGACAGTGAAGAACGATCAATCGTTGCAATGGTGGATATCGATTTCAAATCACGACTGCGAATAGAGACTAGAGAGGAAGGAAGGGGGATGAGGAGAGAGGAAAAGACAGGAGGAAAAGAGGAGGGTGGTGGTGACTAAGTGGAAGAGGAAGAGAAGTGAGAAGTGAGAGTCGAGAAAGAGAAAGAGAGAGAAGTTAGACAAGAGAGAGGGGTTGAGGAGAGAGAAATTGAAAAAAAGGTATACATATTGTGCCATTAGTGAAATTATAAGTCTGACTGTTGCATATCATAAAATATAATATATAGTGTTACATATGTGAAATTAAAATGACAAAAAAGAACATAGGGTGTAATTTCCTCAATTTTTTACAAAAAGTATTAATAGTTTTAAAAACATCTTGAATTTATTAAAAATATTGTGTTTTTAATTTACTAATTTTTTTAAATATTGTGTTTTTAATTTATGGATAGAATTATTAGTGAAAAGAAATACCACACTACTGTTACAACAGCTGATCATCATCAATAGTCATTGTTAGAGAATCGTTAATAGTCTCTCTATATTGGAGAGCCAAAATATATTATTTAATTCTATTTGTTCCACTATTTATCTTGAAATTTGAACCCGATATACTTTTTTTTTCTTAATACGTTAATTTGGTCATTTAGTTCATCTAAAAAAAATTATTCTTTTTTTAGTCTTATATTTCTATTGATCACTGCAGTTGTAAATTTTGTTGGATTATGTGTAATCAACATTAAGATCCTTTTATGTTTTGATAATGAACAAAATTGAGTTGGATTCTTGGAATTTTAAACATGATAGTAATCGGCTCACTCGAGTAAATAAAAGTGTCACTCGAGTAAAGAAAAGCTCAAAGTGCTGCGGTTTTAACTATCTCACTCCAGTAACCAGTTTCAGTTTACTCGAGTAATTTGTGCCTCATCTCACTCGAGTAACCAGTTTCAGCTTACTTGAGTAAGCCATGTATCAACTCATTCGAGTAATGAAAAGTCTTCACTCGAGTAACTTTTTGGTCTAGAACGCTGCAACGACTATAAATGCACTCCAAAGACCATTTTATGTCCACCAATGGTCATATTACTTGGAGAGGCTACAAATACGTCAAGAGAAGGGAGAAATATGATGGATATGCAAGCATTGTGCTAACACTTCTATCAATTCTAACCATCAAAACTACCAAATCAAGCTAGAGATCAAAGTTCAAGTATCAAACTCATACGTTCAACTTTAGCATATAGCTTCATCTTTGTAAATACTTTTGTCACGACCCATTCCCGGGACCGCGACCGGCGTACGAGGTGAACCGTCTATGGGAGCCTAGCCCATCTCGCACAAGCCTCATAATACAGAACTTATACCCAAACATCATATTTAAAGAAATATGAATAACAATTAAAAATATAAACTTGTTTATTAAAAACAAAACATATATAATATTAAGTGCGGAAATTAAT
>CAODLS011626422.1:0-28880 GCA_948243855.1 Flueggea neowawraea
CCTTCCCCATGGCCCCACTTATCCCATGACACGTCGACCTGAATCTAGCCGGAAACAGTTCAGCCGGTACCATGAAAGTGGTTGTGTTTGGACCGAAATTCGCGAAGAAGAAAGTGAGACCGTAAAGGAACATGAAACCTATGTTCTTTTGGCGTCCCCAATAAGAGTATGGTATCCCCATTGCAAAGTAGACGATGCCCATTCACATGAATCCCATGATCTGTATCTTTCTCCTTCCAATCCGATCAATGAGGTAAACTGTGAAAAAGTAACCAGGAATGGTGGAACATATTGCAACAATGGCTTGGAATTCTGCGATTTTGATGGCTTCTCGATAAACATTCTTGTTCTCCAAATCCAGATACTGATTATAAACTTTGGACTGGAACAAGTTGCTGCTGTAGTACACAACGTCCAGTAAAAACCACGTCGCTGAACAAGAGAAGAGATCGTGGCCGTGGCGCCGAAAGAAGCGCCTTGACATGAGAGGATAAGAGGGAGGTGGCTTGTAGGGCAAGGGATGGTCTTCCGCTATTTGGCTCAATGAAACATCCAACACTTTCTCCATGTCCTTTGCTGCTTGTAGCACATTATTCTCCACCAATGCCGTGTATCTATCATCACATATATATGCTCACCAGTCACCACTTTATGTTAATTCCATGAAAAATCAAATCCATTATAGAGTTTAAATTTAGTGAACGCATGCAGTGTATAATTTGCTTTTCTCTTATAATTTCAAATTATTAAGAGGTGATCTTTTACTTTAAATAAAAAAAGAAGAGGTAGTGCTCTATTGTAAACAAAGAAAGACAAAGAAATTAAGAGTATAGTTTAATAAGTAGGCAGAAATTAGTATACGTTATGTTTCTTACTATATAAGCAAATAGATTACGCATTAATTATATAATATTGACGCAAATAAACCAGTTCATAGATCAATATATATGATTACACAAATCATAGAAATATATAAAATACCATTAATCAATATGTAGAGTGAATATCTACTTTCATTATCCAGTTCATTCATTTTAATATTTCCAGAATAAGTTATACGATATTTTATTATAATATTTTTACAACAGCCAAAAGCAAATAGCTAAATAACCAAGCATTCCAAGCTACGAATTCACTGTTTCAACAAGTCATAATCTCCAACTCTTATATTAAGTTAGGTATATAAAACTAAGATTACTTATACATATGGAATAATATGCAAACAATAACAAAGATATAATTCATAGAACAGCAGATAATTAACAAGATAGTTGAAAAGTCGATCAAGATTATGACGAGAATTTCTTTGAATGTTGTTTGGTTGTATTGAGAATGTGAGAAAGAGAAAAACAACCAAAATATCGATCATGTCAATGCTAAATACTTAGGGCCCAACATTTTGGGACAAATTAGGCAACATCATACACCAATGCGCCTCTCCTTCATTACGAAAAGTCAACAAAATATTGAATCAACAAAAAGAAAAAAAAAAAGGAGACGGAGGATGTACCTGGCGGTTTCAGGCATCAGCATACGCCAATAATAAGTAAGCGCCGCCGGAACAGCACCGAGCATGAGTATTAACCTCCATGCCAAGTCAGCATCCTCCGGAGTGTGATCTTTTGTCAGATTCTTGGACGCGATCTCAAAAATCCTGCACACCGCCATCGTCACGAACGAACTAGCTAATATCCCAAACCCTTGCATGGAAAACACCGCCGCTATGAAAGCTCCACGAGTCCTCTTGTTAGCAAACTCCGACATGATGGTCGCCGACAAGGGGTAGTCCCCGCCAATCCCCAGCCCCAAAAAGAATCTAAAAAACCCCAAACTCACTAAAACGCAGTTCCTGGTTCTGCATATTGATAACCCACAGCCCAGAGAGCTTAGTACCATCAGCATCAATGCGAGTCCGTAGACGCTGCGCCGTCCTCTCCGGTCGCCTAGCCTGCCGAAGACGAGTTGACCAATGGCTGTGCCGAGGAGGGCTGTTCCGACCATGGCTGACATCACGGTGGTGGGGATATTGTATTGATTGTGTGGGTATTATATGCGTCCCATGAGTTTGATGATAGGTGGGATGCAAAAGAGGCTGTAGGCGTCGCTAAAAAGACCCATCCCTGCCACTATGATTGCTTTGAAGTGATAATATTGTGTTCTCGCACTATCAAGAGCTGATAGGACTTTCAGGGCCATGTTTTTGGAGAAAAATGTGTTGCCAGAATGGAAAAGTTGGAACTTTATGTTTGAAGATTGGGAATTATACCACCACCTGTAGTACATATAGTAACGGACTTCTTTTTTCTTCTCGGTGGGGGCAGGGAAGTGAAGTAAGCAGATCTGACCATAGATTGATGTGACCGAAGCGTAGACTTTAGACTGATGAGTAGTTTGAGTCCTGGATTCCCAGAGATGCGAATTTCGTGAAATTTCAACTTAATTTTCATTTAATGTCCTTATTTGTTGTGTCTTATAGTTTTTTTTTTTAACTGAGGTGTCTTATAGTATTTTAGATAGATGGGAGTTACTTAAGCGCATTAAGCTATACATATGCCAAGGGTATACGCTTATGGTGATTCCATTTGGTAATGTACGAGGATCTTGTAAAGCTGTTGGACTATGGACTTGCTGTGTCTGCTCTGCCCCCTTTTTGGCTGCTTATGCAATTTGTCTCTGTTGACAACAAAAGTGTTCACATTGATAAAAAAAAAAAAAAGACAACAAAAGTGTTCGCTATTATGACCAACATCGACCGACCAGGCCAAGACCCATGAGCCTGTAAATTCAATTAATTAACCTAACCACTTCTAAAATTCTAGTCTTGCATACTGTATTAGCCTACGACTTATTTTTGTAGCGACTCGCTTCTAACATTAATAAAGTATCAAACATTCAACTCCAGAAGCCGCTGTTTGGGCCATTTGACTCCAGAGTCAATACTGTCATTTCCTCACAACTCAATTCTTCCAACCTAACAAAGAAAAAACAGCTCACACGAGCTCAGATTTCGTCCACAAAGCGATTCAGGATTTTTTTTTTTAATTTTTAGACGTGCAAAGCGATTCAGAGAATGCAGAAAATAGTAACAGAAACGGTAGTTCCAAGAATAGGCGGGCCAAAAACTTTGTATGCTCCAAAAACATGGGATTTGTGACAACGTAAGACGTCAACAACCGTGAACAGAGATGTCCGTGTGGACCCATCAACTTGGCCTGTTCAAGGTATGCATGCATCAACACTTGTTTGTCCTCAAATTAATGGATTGAATATTGATTTGACATGTATAAGATTCCATCCAACTGGCTAACTAACTTGGGGGTGTCTAGTAAACTTCAAGGAAATTCCATTATTGATTGATTATTGTGGTTCTTGGACTTGAAAGCGTGACTCTTCTGTTTCCACGTATTCAAAGGAGAAGATAACGAACCTTTTATAGTCTCCGTCATTCTACATCAAGATGTCATATGGGATCCGCATCAATAAAATAGAACCTTTTATAGTCCCACAAATTAGACTAAAGGAAAAAAGGAACTAACGGGGGTTAAAAGAAGAGATACATATAGACTGGACACACAAAAGAAGGCCATTTGTGATTCTGTCATCCAAGTTTCAGTGCATCTACAACATATAAATCGTCAACGGGATTCACTGTCCTAGCTATATTTACAAACAATTTAAAAAGATACAGTAAATGTATATGCGGTCATTCCCAGCTAGAATACTTGAAGACAGCTGATGGAAGTTCTGTATTTGGTTCTGTTACACTAAAACATCACAGGAATCATAGACCAATATGGCAACATCACGCAAAACACTTACTTGTGCTTTACTATTACTGCTTCAAAAATTCCATCGTCCCTGAAGTTGGGAGAAAACAACCTCGGATCAACAGGTCCCGGAAGGTTGAAGGACACTGCAAATGGTCCAGGAGGGCACAAGTTCTGAGTTTTCATGTAAAATTCACGAGAACGTTTCTTTATGATTTTTCCACCAGCAGTTGACCCTTGTATATGAACCTTCCCATCAGATTCAATCTCACAACTGACTTCGCCTGCAACAGAAAATGGTGTCAACCTATCGACAGAAACAGAGCAATAGAAATGAAAAAGAAAAGAAATTGAAAGTTTCACGGATGGGAAAACTTAAACAACTTTTTATGCAAACGAAACTAACAAGAAAATTGTTGACTGCAGAAATGAGATCATATATCCTTGGTTAGTATCTGATTTTACAACTGCACATTATCACAGGTCAATTCATCTTCCAATTCGTATGCACAGGGCTTGTTCAGTTAATTGAATTCTGGAACTTTTTCGAACATAGAACATGTCCTTCACTGGAAAGTTTCTTCACATTTCTGGCTGCTATGATGTCACATTATGTAATCCAACAATTTATGCATGTTATAAGAGTTACCAATCCCTTGAATTCATAGAAGATGCATTATTGGCTCTGCCAGTATAAATGGGAGGTGCCAAGACCAGTAGCAGAAATATATAAAGCATGCATATATCAAAACAAACAAAAGGAGAGACAAAAAGAACGCACAAAAATCCCTCCGGACACCAGGAAGAGCAACTTCGAAAAAATATGCTGCCTGGTTAATGCCTATGTCAACTACACCAACAGGCGGACCACCTCTTCCCTTGCTTGCAGTACCAGTCAAAGTTACAGACTCTCTTGCGACACAATCATCCGAATTTGGCGGGCCTACAATAGGTGTTGGCACAGGTCTATCAGACTTTTTTCCCTTAAGGCATTCCTCTCTGCCCTTTCCATGGGAAAATGGAGGTTTCCGCCTTCTATATTTTCTTCCAAACATTGCTGATGAAGTCTCATTTTGATTAGAAATTGTCCCAGCGCATCTCTCATTGCTATCCTTCACACAATCAGGCTTAGTTTCTTGTCCTCCATTCTGGTACAAATACTGATAACTTAAGCATTCCTTTGAATCAATCTTCAAATCACTCATACAAGATAAAAGTTTGAACCTATCAAGGTCCTCCTTATTCATATAGGATGTAACAGGGTCATAAATAAGAACAAGCCCCTTCACAATTTCATAGCTCGAAGAGTACCTTTTATGCTCATGAATATTTAACGGGAAGATATCAGTGAACTGCCTTTGAAGTTGTGTTGTTTTCAGCTTGCCCTTCAGATACATATTAAGCACATATGGTTTCAAAATGAGGCTAGGATGGGCATTCCTTAAGACATAGTAATATAAGCTCTGCAATTGAGAAATGGTGAGAAATGAGGTGCCGAGATTGTTTGAAGGGTAGGGAGGCAACCGAGGGGATAGTCTCTGAAATGCTGAGCATCTTGGGTTGTCACAGTACAGATCAGGGCCCAAATAATTGCCCATTATGAAGTCGAGTAAGAACCATGAAGAATTAGTGTTATCCCCTGCCTTGTCCATGCTTCAATCTTTCATGGTCAAACCCTGGAATTTGCACATTCAAGTACTTGCCTAAATTCAGATAGTGCTACATCAAACTTGGAATTACAGAATTCAACTAAAAGACGACAACACATAGTAGATTTCCGTAGTCTAATTTGCGGAAATTTATAGAAACTATTCAGACATGAATTATCAAACAACTGTAATTCACAAACAAACAAAAAAAAGAGGATCAAATAAACAGAGAGACGAGGAAACATAAGAATTACCGTTTCAACAACAGTTATGAGTTATGCGCATTAGTAGCTGATGGCTCCAATGCACCCAAGACAAAATTAGGGTTGTTTCATCTGAGCCTGAAATACTAATTCAAGTATTCACTACTAATTTGAGTGTTTGTTTCTGATTTCGGCTGGTGTGTGAAGCGGAAGCTGCCAAGTGCAAATGAGACAAGAATGTTGGCAAGCGACTGCTGTCAAGCTTCAGACAGTTTCCACTTTCCTTGGACCATATCTAGCCCATTTGAACTTCTTCTGGGCCTCAAAGTCTATAATTCAACCCACTAAATATTTTTAGTGTTTCTTCCTTTGGTAATACCTTGTTTTTAAGCTAAAGGTTAATAGCTTCATCACTTATGTTGGTCTATAGATCAATAACATATATAACTTTTAATTTAAATTACATTTCATTATAGACCTGCCATATAATCAAAAATCTTAATCAGAGAAAATTAATTTGTAAATTGGAAAAAAATATATATTAATTTATATTGTGAGAGTTGTATATTTGTGTTGTTGTAGTTAGACTCGAGAAATCATATCTTTTACTATCTCGTTTGTTGTAAGTAATTGTTGATGGAGGAATTATGAAAGCAAATTAAGAACCACTATCATCATGAGACAACACTTTAACTCGCCTTTTTTTTTTTTTGCTAAATTGTACTTTGAGGAAGTAGATAACCAGTCGTAACTAACTTCTGTTGATTGTTACCATCTAAGTCCTACCTCTACTACAAAATATTTGAAGAGTCATAGTTGAGTATGTTGTGAGTTAAGCCTCGTCTCCGTAGCCCTACCGCTAAGGTAGACTTAGCAAGGACCCAACCAAGCAAACCCACAATGGTGAATTCTCTCTTTAATGATTTCGTACTTCAACAATCTATGGAATTGATCCGATTTCGCGCATTCATTTGGTTGATTAATATTGTGAATACGTTTAGTTATGAATGAAAATTTCCAATAGTAATGAAAATAGTAAGGGAAATGTGTAGGGATGGGTATGGACCTGGTCGGGCCATGTCCTAAAATTCTAACTCGATCGACCTGGACGGGTGGGCCAGGCCAGGCCCTGTCGGGCCCGGTCTACCAAGCTAGAGGTGTGGCCCAAGCCTGCCCATCCAAAAGGGCAGGTCGGGCAGGCCAGGCCTTGTTCAAAAAAAATAAAATTATTTATTTTTTATCAAAATATAATTTAATATATACTTTATTATATAAATTATACTTTAATAAATACTAAACAAATCTTAAATTTATAATTAATATCATTTTTCTAATTTATAACAAATAATAAATTAATATTAATATACTATATTATATATATATATATATATATATATATATATATATAATATAGTATATACAGGCCAGACCTCACCAATGGCCCGACCCTGCCTTATTTTTTAAAAAATATAGGCGGGCCGGATCGCAGGCCTGAGAATAGTAGTCCATGTCCATCCTTTTTTTGGGCAGGATCGAGCGCTCAGGCTGGATCAAAGTGCTCATCCCTAGAAATGCGCCACATTTGCAATGATGTGGTTGTGATTGCAATAAAATATTAATTTTTATAAGCCTAAAGTTGGAATTACAGAAAATCAATGGATAATTAACTTTTTGGTTGTTAATGTTTGATTCAACTTACAAAATATCCCTCCGTTTTTAACATTTTAATATTTTGTCCCTCATGTTACTTTATGTTTAACATAGTGAAAATTTTGTGAAATGTCCATTACGCCCTCCTAAATCATGCTTCTCTAATTTTATTCGTATGTTTTTTAATGACCCATGATGATTTCATCCAACTTTTGATTCGTTGAGGACATTTTTCAATCTTCTCTTTATTTTTTTAAATTTTTTTAATATGATAAATTGAAAGTTAGTTTTACATATTTGTACAGTGACAAAACAAATAAAGTGGTACAGTTAATTTGGGTAAACCATGTAAACATGTAGTCATTTGATTTTAGGATACTCAACTTCAATATTTTTTTTTTAAAAAAAACATCAATTTTGATTGAACCCATATCATTTAGAAAATGAAGCCAACAGTCGTTTAGAACATTGCAATTCCATTTAGAACATTGCAATTCCAGCATTCAACTCTATTTGCAACATAAGATTTATATATAATATAATGTGTAAAATATATGGTTATATACAATATAAATTGAACACCTTTGAAAATCTATGAACACCCTTAAACGTCTATGTACAACTTTGAATACCTATGAACACATTTGTTTACATATGAATGCATTTGTACACCTTTGAACAACACTTATGAACAACTATAAATGCCTTTGAATACTTATGTACACCCTTAAACACCTTTGTACACATTTGAACACTTTTGTACACACTTAAACACTTTTGTACACCTATGAACATCCTTGAACATCTTCGTACACGTATGAACAACTATGAACACCTTTGAACATCTTTGAACACCTATGTACACCCTTGAACACTTTTGTACAGTTATGAACACCTTTGAACACTTATGAACAACTATAAATACTTTTGAATATATTTGAATACCTATGTACACCTATAAACACCTATGTACACTATTGAACATCTTTGAACACCTATGTACAACTTTAAATGCCTATGAACACCTTTAAACATCTATGAACACCTATGTACACATTTGTACACTTATGAACTCCCTTATACACTTTTGTACACTTATGAACACTTTTGAACGCATATGAATAACTATGAACGCCTATGAACACCTATAATTTTTTAGTCTCTCAGGTAAATCATTAGTAGGTTGTTGACATGTTATATTTTTTTATTTAAATAAAATTTTAAAAACAAAAATAACCCTATCTATTTTGTAAGAGCATGAAAAACCCTATTTTTTTTTCGTCTACATTTCTTTCGTATTGGAATTTCAAAGCAAGAATTCTTGATCTTTCACGATTCCAACAGAAAGTCATCTAAAAAATTATTTTCTTTTAATTTTACTCTTTGAATCTTACAGACCATTTTACTCTCATCTCTTTCATCTTCTCATCTCTTTTCATTTTCTTCAACGACTACAATTGGAACCACATCACTGCAATTGGAATCCACCAAAGTTGCCTTCCACCACTCCTCTCTCTCTATGAATACTCAATCCATTGTTTTTTTAGTTAATCTTTAAGGATTGAAGCTTTGAGTTTTGATTTTCTCAAAGGAGGTGACTTTGTGGCAGAAAAACTCATTGTTTTTTTAGTTAATCTTTAAAAATTAAATTAAGAACGAAACCTACTGCAAGTGTCCATTCTTAAAAAAATTAAACCATGAACTACACAAAACCCCCATCTAATTAGCTTCGCTTTCCTGAAACCAAACATATTTTTTTCTTCCAGTAACGAAGAAGACAAAATGGGAATAACTAAAACCAACCCAAATACTGATTACAGCAATAACACCAGACTTTAGAAACCCAGATAGTAAACGGACTGTTGCTGAAGAAAACCCAGATCTGCAACAAAACCCAAAAACTTGAAACATATTGAAGGCCAAATACAGGGCTTGGCACTCTACCATCGCCACATCCTCTAATATCTAATTCAGATCTCCAACAAAATCCAAAAGCTTGAACCATGCATATTGAAGAAGTTAGGAGGTTCCGATGAGAGGAGGACGGTGACGATGGACTCTGTGGTGTGTCCTAAGCCACATAGATTCGGCCTTCTTAATCCTTCCCTTCATGACCAAATCAGACCTTTGAAATTCCTAGAGATTAAGAAAGAGATGAATGGGTGATATTGGGTTCTGGTCAGATTCGAATTCCAGAGTGAGAAAAAGAGAGAGATCGACTGTGGTGGGATGGTCAAGAAGGGACGAGAGTGTGGACGGCGCGGCGAGCTAGGTGGTGGCCGAAGGTGGACTCGGAGGCAAGGACGAGAGGGGAAGATTTGAGTTTTTCTTGGATAGGTTTGAAGGAGGAGGAGTGAGGTGAATTATGAACAGTGCCCCTACTCATTATTTTAATATTTAAAAGTATCGCGAGATAGGCTCGAACCGAGAAGCCAAACAGTGTCCATGTAGAGTAAATATTGATAAATTTCCGTGTACTGTGACTATGATGATGAATCAAATATACAAATTATTTTTTTTCGAGTATCATAGATCAATAACACATCTTAATAAGATTTGTATAGAATGGCACTTGATTGGTAATACAATAAATTTTGTAATTTCAGTGTTAAGAGAGTCTGTTCGCAATTCTTTTTACCAGAGTAATGTGTCTAATTGCTAGATCAACTGCCTTTTCGCTTAACTTGGATCAAATTAATGGCTCATGAGTCGTGACAATCGTCGTTTGAGAATTTGTCCACAGAGACGCAAGATTTGATGTTGCATTTTCTTTGGGTTGTTCTAATATAGGCTCCGGAAGCATGGAGCCTTTGTGGGATTACATACGTTGGTTCATTAACACTTACCAGTTTCCAGGAGCTCTGCCAAAGCTAAATTTTTGTGGAATTTTTTCAAATGTTGAGTTCCAACTTGTCATTGGAAGCAAATCTAAACGAACAGTAACATATAATTTATATTTTTTCTATACAGCAATTGTAGAAAGCTGAGAGCATGTCTAATGACTGTATAACATTTTAGTTCAAAACAAAAATGCAGTGCAGTGTAGGACCTAACACTGGAAGGTCTGATGTGAATCTCGAGAAATGTACTATGTAAATTCGAGAGATCCCAAATTCCGAAGCATTTTCTTCATTCTTCACATTGATCCCAAGCATCCGGAGTCGAATCTTCCGGGGGTCCGCTCATCATTTTGTTTGCTTTTTTCAAACCAATCCGACCTTTGTCATACCGTTCTTGGCTATTGCATCGAAACATTTAGTCTTAAAATTTGAGAACAAAGCGACATCTTAGACTTCAATCAGTAGTATTGCATGTTGAATTAAACCAACAATTTAGTTTATGTCATGATTAATCTCTTCGTCTGAAAATACCAAACTTGCTTTGTGGTTTAGTTTTATAGCTCTTCACACTATTGTCTTCTCAAGTTGGCAACTTTGGAGCTCAAACAATCCTGAATCCACAAATGGGATTGGGAACTACATGTAGAGTGTGTTCCATTAAGAAAGGAGTAACACAAAATTTCACAGATGTCAACAAAGCAACTGATCAACGTGGACCCAACAATTTGATGTTGGACGGTCAAGATCTGCTTTTGTGACAAGCAGCCTAATTAACATCTGTCTTCGTTGCATTGCCAGCTTATACCCCACCGGATCTATGGGGGAGAAAAAAAAAAGAGCCAAGGTTAGACCCGTCAAACCCAATCATTTCAAATGCTCGAGTCTTGGATTGCTTTCCGCAGAGGGAACTCTGCTTTGAAGCCTAGAACATTGAGCTACATTAAACCCAAGTCTCAATGTTTTTTTTTTTTGAAGAGCCCAAGTCACAATGTTAACCAACGGTTTTCTTGTTATCTGGTTTTCATGTCTCTCTTTCAATAAAGCAAAGCTAAGAAAAGCACTTGATTTCATCGGCTTCTAGCAGCAGACAGACACAGCACTCCACACCTGCTTTGCTGTTTATTCCGTCTTTTTCCTTATTATGCCTCCCCTGTTCTATAAGATATCATACTGGCGTTCCCCCCTATATAAATCCTCTGTCTTCTGTTGCATCTCTCTCCACCTCATCATTCCATTTCAATCCCAATATCATTTTCCTCGTCTCTTTCCCTTTATATCGTCATCAGATCATCATTCTCCAATTTACTCTTCCTCATGGAGGTAATCTTTTATTTGCTTCTATAATAAACCTTCTGCTAATTCTTGCATATATATTTACTAGGCCTAAGTTACCCTCATTTGTATATATATATATATATACAAACCTGTTACAATGTGACATGTCTGGTTTACGTCAATTCTTTCTCAGATCTCCCTCATCAATGTTTGAAGGAAAAAGAAAAAACATTTCAATTTTCAACATTCTGTCATCAATTATGAATCATAGAAAGACTCACACTTAAACATTTTTTTGGCAGACGGTGGAATTGAAGGTGGAAATGGTAGGTATACAGGAGAAAAGACAGAGGAAATGCCTGTCCAAATTGAGAGGTGCAGAGTCCAGCTTTGTATAGGAAAAGTATAATTATCTTAATTATATTGAATTGTGTAATGAATGCGATTGATTCATGGTGATGAACAGGAATAGAGAAAGTAGAGGTGGACGCAAATAGCCAGAAGGTGGTGGTGACAGGATACGCTCATAGGAACAAAATACTAAAAGCCATAAGAAGAGGTGGTCTTAAAGCTGACTTGTGGTCTGCTCAAAATGAGCTCCTCAATGTTTACACGGCTAGTGCTAGTTATGGAAGCTTGAGATTCAACAACATCAACTTCTTCTAGCTCCTCCCAATATTTTCATATTCAGTTTTGTTCTTTACTTCTTTTTTTTTTTTTTACCCCTCCACTGAGTCACTGTGCGGGGAGGTATACTGATGTTGTGCCTTGTATTCTTTGTCCTTCTCTTTCCACTTCTTCTTTCTTTTCTAAAGGAGCTGCGTCTTGTTCAATGGTGATGACACATTGCATAGAGTGAAATACAAGAATCCTCCAAATTTTGCCTCATTTTCTCTTTTTCTTTAACATGCTCATAACTTTTTTTTTATCAATCTGGTTCTGCCATATATATGTCATTTTATTAAGGCATGATTGATCCACATTTCGCTTGCACCAAAATATATCTCGCAATCTATATAATATATAAAAGTATAATACAATTCTATATATAATTGATATTTGACATTTTATAATTTTAACATGACACATTTTATTTTATATTAAAATATTTAATATTATAGTTAATATTTACTTCTCATTAAAAAAATAAATAAATATGAAAATAAATCTAATAAAAATATTAATATATATATATATATATAATTTAAGATAATTTTTATTAAAGTCTTGAATATTTATATACGCCGAGAAGTAAAACCAGTAATTAATCAAGCCTATAAATTTATACACAGAAGAGTAATTAGACTTGAGCTTAAGCTGCTAATCTGCTTTGCCTCCCTGAATGGAAATACCATAAATGGAAGAAATAATTGAAAGTACCATTTATTTTAGCGTTAGATTCTGTCAATTTGTTTAGACAAAAGAGTTTTTCACGTTCTTCTGAACATGAAATGAATCATCAGGATGTCTGATCGGGATTATATTATGAAACACACAAATTAGGGATTGAGTATTTTGGGATAAAAGATGAATTATTATGAGAATTAAGCAGATGATAAAAAGAAAAAAAAATAGATTGTGGGCTTGTTGGGCTTATGTCATATGTGTCGACTATCATAAAAGCTAAGGGTGTCTTCCTCACGCACTGCCATCTCCAGTAAGCGATTGACGGTGACTCGGTCAGGTCTCCCAGAGGCATACACACACACGAAGCAAAAGATTGCGATCGGAAAAGATGCACCTGAGTGAGAATGAGGGGATAGATGCCAACACCTTCGTGGTGACCGGTGGATTAGGCTTCGTAGGTTCCGCTCTTTGCGTGGAGCTAGTGCGCAGAGGCGCTCGCGAGGTCCGAGCCTTTGACCTCCTCACCACTTCTCCCTGGTCCCACCTCCTCCGCGCCAACGGGGTTCGCCGCATTCAAGGTTTCTAATTTTCGATTTGATTCAACCGATTGATTTGTCTTCTCGTTTGACTGTTGTTGAAATGTAGTAACTAGGAATTGTAACGGTGCAGGGGATCTGGTGAGGAAGAAGGATGTGGAGAAAGCAGTTCGAGGTGCGGATTGCGTGTTCCACCTGGCGTCCTACGGAATGTCAGGGAAAGAGATGCTTCAGTTTGGACGGGTGGATGAGGTGAATATCAACGGGACGTGTCATGTACTGGAAGCCTGTCTCGAGTTTGGGATCAAGAGACTGGTTTATGTCAGCACTTACAATGTCGTCTTTGGTGGAAAAGAGATTGCGAATGGAAACAAAGCCTTGCCTTACTTCCCTATCGATCAACATGTCGATTCCTATGGCCGCAGCAAATCTATTGCTGAACAGCTGGTTCTTAAACACAACGGCCGTCCCTTCAAGTAAGAACCCTGCGTTTTGTCATGATTTGTGATTGATACCAACGTATGAACATGAATTGTTATAGTTGTTGAATGCAATTCTGTGAAGTTGAATATGTCTGGTCTTGTTGATAGCATTAAATTAATCACCAGTTGAAGAGTGGTTTAGGTGTTTCTTTGGTTGTGTGCAGAAAGAACAAAGGGTGTCTGTATACATGTGCGATTCGACCAGCTGCGATATATGGGCCAGGTGAAGAGAGGCACTTGCCAAGGATCATATCCAATGCCAAACTAGGTCTGCTCCTTTTCAGGATTGGAGATGCAAATGTGGAAACAGACTGGCTTTAAATCGATAACCTTGTGCTTGCATTGATATTGGCGAGCATGGGGCTTTTGGATGACGTTCCTGGTAAAGGACATCCAGTTGCTGCTGGACAACCTTACTTCATATCGGATGGTATTACTCATATCATATGCTTTTGATTGTTTTCTTTTGCAATTTATAAATGCAATTATTGACTCGACCTCTGTTTTTATCCCTGTCAGGATCACCAGTTAACAGTTTTGAATTCCTCCAACCTGTGCTTAGAAGCTTGGGTTATCAGCTACCAAAGGCTTCCATATCCGTCCCTCGAGCTCTTACTCTAGGAAAGATATTCTCTGCTGTCTACACAATCTTGTATCCCTGGTTAAACAGATGGTGGCTTCCACAACCTTTAATTCTTCCAGCTGAAGTATACAAGGTTTCTTTAGCATCTAACATGATTAAATTGGATATATCTTGCTGATATGCTTCTATGCTTTCATCTATTGTTTTTTGTTTGAGAAAGCCAGAAAGTTGTTTCCACCATATTTTGCTTTTATTTACCAATATGTTTTTGATAGAAGAAGATGAATATTAGTAGTTGTTCATGTGTTGAGAATAGGATGATCACTTGATTTCTCATCCTTAAAGCCAAGGATGAACAATGTTCAAGTTACTTGTTAACTTGTAATACTTTATAGCATTGGAATTGCTAAATTTATCTTGTGAAAACAGGTTGGTGTAACGCACTGTTTCTCATTCCTCAAAGCCAAGGAGGAGCTTGGTTATGTTCCAATGGTAACAACTCGGGAAGGCATGGCAGCAACTATCTCATACTGGCAAGAGAGGAAAAGGAAAAGTTTGGACGGGCCAACAATCTATACCTGGCTATTTTGTGTGGTTGGAATGACAACGTTGTTCTGTTCTGCATACTTGCCCAGTGCCACTCTTCAGAGCTATCACTCTCTTTTTTATGAGGTCAGTCTGGATGGCAAGGATGATCTTTCTTCTTGCTTCTGCTGCACACATTGCTGAAGCTATTTGCACTCGGTTTCTGGCAAAAAGAATAGATCCTGCCAATGCAACAGGATGGTTTTTGCAGACTTTTGCTCTTGGAATATTTTCGTTTCGTTTTCTATTGAAGAGAGCCTGGAATTAATGTCTGGCATTCCCCAATGTTTTCCTTTAATGTATTGTTGTTGTACGTTACCTTGTGTTGAGATTAAAAGGTAAATAAATGCCAGAAATGCTTTAGTGACCATACATGTATGATACTCTCACTCTGTATGAAGATTTCAAGGAAGTGGAACGCAAACGTGAGAGAGATCAACCCAACTTACACATGTGGTGTAAAACCTAAGTCTAAGTGTCAAGTCCCTGCGTACTTAAAGACGGCCACCGCCTAGTTTAGCACCCAATTAGCACCAGAGTAGATTTGCATTCAGAAAAATCCTCTTTTGCAAGAATGACGTGTAATGGAGAATGCTTAAATTCCTCTTTTGGAAGAATAAAAATGCTATGGACAACTTTTCAGGCTAATAACAGTGGGGTTTAATCAATCAAAAATAATCACGGCAGTGACTGTTTTTCAAGATTCCCCTCTCCATTGCTGTAGTTTCAGCCCATTCGGCACCATTCTTGTCTCGGCTCTGCAGAAAGCGTAAATAATACCTGAACTTAAAACAAATAAGCTACAACCATTCAATGCAGCAGTCTGATGCAACAGTTTTTGACCATCTTAAACTAAAACCATCCTGATAAATAAAGATGAGTTCAATCACTTAAAACCAACAAACAACAAATATCTCAAATCTAGCTAATTACCTGAATCTAAAACCTCCTTAGATCACGAACAACTCTCTAACTTCATACCCTTACAAAGGGCCTCTCACACTACCTAATGGGTGCTTTCCAGTAAGCGATAACAGCAAGGTGGAAAGCACTCTGTAGTCTTATTTAACTAAATTAAAGAAAGCTAAAATTACAAATGAGATTCCTCCAGGGCTACGGTTAAAATGACACAATACTAGAGCCCATGCCTACTACGCAAATTAGTCTGACCAGAGTTACAAGAAATCTACTTCCATGGCATGCTTGGGATGCCTTGTGCATTATTGTTATTGCTGGCTCCAGTATTCTGATTAAGTGGGCTCCCAGGACCACCTGAGGATTCACTAAGAGTTCCACGCGATGGAGGGCTATTTGCCCCTGTTGATCCACCAGTTGGAGCAAATCTAGCTGTCCCTAAAGGATCCACTTGATTAGCCGACTTTGATTCCTTCTTACCTTCTACAACGAAACTTCCCACTATAACCTGCAATTGAACAGTCCTATATTATTAGCTTTGATGATTGAGAAAGGAGGGTATTGCTGCTTCCAATTGAAGTTTAATAAGCCAGGTCTTAAGATTAGCAACTTAGCAAAAATACACGTGCTAAACGACAGAGAGAGAGAGATGAACCAGAGGATATACATAAAATGAGCAAATGAATCAAGCACTGCAACTGTAGGATCAGATTTGGTATTTAGATCATTTCAGCTGGCTCTTACTGGTACTGAAAAACTATATCACTAAAATATCTGAGCTTTATGCTTTGCTATCAACAGTTCCTTCCAATGACAGATTAAAACTGTAAAACAAAAAAGGCACAAGACAGAATCGAAGATTGTGGGTGGATAGTAAACTGCTTCGGAGTGTTATGATGAATGTCACATGACGATAAGTATCATTTCACTCACAAAATGATGGAGCTTTTCATTGAGAATAATATGATAAGGTAAAATTCTTACACTCCCATGGAATGGTTGGATAACCACAATGTGGTGTCCAAGTTGACAATAACTCACATTTGGAAAGAACGATCAAAATTGACAATGTATTCAGATATCGTCCAAAATCGGTGTATCAAAAAATTGTTCTATTGAAGTCTATAGCAGAATACGAGATGAACCAAAAGAAAGTCTGAACAAAATATGATAGAACCCAAACTAGAATCAATGCACAAGTGAAAATAGCAACTTGACCTGAACAGGGGATGCTGCTATCAGAAGACCAGCCACGCTACCACCTAAGATACGGCCATCTGGGCCAGATAAAGATACGCTTAAGCCTCCAGTTCTGCTCCTTTGACCCCCGTGTTCAGACAGCATAAATGAACCAGTAAGGGACAAAATTTGAAATCTCCCCTACATTATAGAGTTGAGTTCAGTAAACCAGTGCAGTTAATACCAACAATAGTAAAAAATGCCTCGTAAAAGCAATTCATTCACAGATATCGTCATAACCAAATAACACTACCCACTACAAAAGCATAAAGCGGCAGCTAACATAATTAAATCACAATAGGCCCAAACGACAGTAACTACAAGAAACAACTACTAACACTTCTTTCACAACGACTAGTCATGGATTCTGACAGGTATTGAGACCGCCAAATGATTAACAGCCATTAATATGAATCCAAAAAGTAGGTTGGCAACATAATGACATAATAACTCCACAAAAATATTAACTTCCTTATAAGGCTGCCAAATATCCAGAACTCTTATCAACTAAAATCATAAAAACCAATTCTCTCTTATAAGCGGTTTCACAGAGAAAAATCAGTCTATTGCGGCAGTCCAATAAAGGACAGAGCAATCTGTTTAATTAAAGTTTTGGTAGACTTCTCCAGAAACGAATGAAAGTCATTCATAATACAAAATATAAAATCGTTCAATCATTGATAAACATCCTTACTAATATTTCCTAATAATCACTGAATACAACAAGAATTTCCTTTTTTCTCGTGTCCAGTTTGAATTCAATGTTGAAATGTTAACTTCGTAAATTTGAATCGTGACATCTAAAATGTACAACTGGCAGTAAATCAATAATTGCATTAATTAATATGGTGGAGGTATAAATCTTGTTCACTTTTTATGTGTATATGAGTATAGAAAAGCTGGATGTTGCATCCAGCGATTAAAAGTTTCGCAAAACTCACTTTATTCTTATGAAAAGTGGTAATGGGAATAAAATGTAATAGCATAAACCCTCAGATAGTGGAATCCTCTAATTTTTCTGAATCAATATTAATTCCAAATCCAGCAAAGCAATCATAATAAGTTAACATAGTCAAGAAAAGGGATAACAATAAAAGAACATACAAAATACAACTTCGGCTGCCATGCAACTCAGACAAAAGTTTTACGCAGTGTCACAGACCTCAAATGTTACAGTTCCACCAGATGAAGTGGCTTGACGCAGGGTTACATTGGATATTGCACCAATAGCAGACAAGATACAGACAGCCCTCGGACCATGCTGAGAAAATGACATTATTTTTGATGATACATCCTGAAGAGCCAAACAAGCAAAATTCAATTCGCAAATCAATATAAATTTTGTGATGAAATGCAAAAAATTAATTGTGCTGAGATCCCAGATTAAGCGTTGAACACATCCCTGCATCTACAAAGGTTTGATCAACCTTGTGACACATTATGGTCAACACGTGTATGTCAAGATGAGTTCACTTTAACTGACTGCAAACAAATCAAGAGTTCTAGAATAAAACATTAGGATGAAAGCTAAAAATGAGAGGTCATGTTTGGTTTGTTACACCTAAATGCGAATTAAATCACATTAGCAGAATTTAATAAACTACAAGAAAGCGTAGACAACTTGCATCAAGAGAAAGTCCTATAGTAAAAAACACTGAATCATAATTTTTCCCAATTAATATTTTCCATAGCAATCAAATGAATTCCTCTAAACTGTTTCTTCGCAATCAATTTACATGGCCCTTTATAGCAAGTAAATCAATTAAGAAGTTGCTTTCATTCTTTTCGTTATGATTGATTGATATGTCTGGAGTATGTTACATGCAGTTAAGCACCAAGTGCTTGTTTCAAACAAAGTAATTCCGACCATTTTCATACAACAGTAAGATAGTATATATAGAACCAGACACAATAAAACAGGCATAAAAGATCCCTTTTCGTACACGTGATCAAGCAAGATGAAAGCAACAAGAAAGGAGATGGCAATTTTAGCTTAAGATCCATGTGCCCTTGGGTGCGCAATTGCCAAAGGTTATTTAACTTTCAACTTGAAAAATTGTAATGTTAGAGATTACTTCAAAACACTAAGAAGTAAATATAAGATATCAACCACTGGCAGACAATACGAGTAAGAACATAGCAGAAGACAATCTCTCCTAATACTATAAAAATGTCATGTTTCTAATATAAAAATGCTATCAAAACTACTTAAAGGCTTGCATAGCATGATTCCTCAAACAATATGCTTAATAGGAATTAAGAACAAGCTTGGATTTCTTAAAATAGTTTAAACATGTTTAAAGGGGAATGGTTAAAAATAACAAGATATTTGGTCTTGCTTGGAGTATCAAGCACAATTTCTTCAATAAGTTGTCATTCGTGATCTGAAATTATAGATTGCTTTCTTCAGATGTAATATTAGGTATGAATTTAGTCTGATAAGAAAAGTATATAGCCTTCCGCATTGAAAATTCTCAAAGAGAAGAATGAGCATGGCATGCCAAAGAACGTTAACAAACAGGAAATATTAAAGAACTTAGAAACTGAAATGCATAATAAAAAGCCTCCCTGCTCCAAAAATTGACTGATAGACAAACAACTCCAAATTGAGTTAGTGTGGCATGGTTTATTAGTGATGAATTTTCAAAGGGAGTTTCATTGTTTCTTTGCAAGAAAAAGTAGCACTATCCACACCAACTTTGTTTGCTTAAATTGTAAAAAGATTCTCGAAAAATATTATCATGCTCAGATCAAATAATATTTCTAACTTCAAAACACGACATTGCAGTCTAAGGGAAAAAAAAATCAGCCTTCAGTTACTAAATGAAGACATAACTATGAGAAAGCTGGAACAAATATATCCACTAGCATTTTCCATGGAGAGCAACAAGTCAGGAGTAATCAAATATATAAAAAAAATAAAAATATTAACAATTGATACCAATACCAAGATATTCAAAAGTATTAAGAAATATTAAAATGAAACAACTAAAATTCACTTTCAAGTATCAAAATTGATAGAAAACACGCAATAAAAAGAATTATAGAGAACAAGCAGAAACCTCTCCAGCTTTGACAGTGATAACATGTGGTGTGAAACCAACTCCAGCTGGTCCTGCAATCAAATATCGATGTGAGTTGTTTTATACTAAAGGGCAGTGCCGTCAAGTCCAAAAGAAAGTAAATTTTCAAACGAGGAGCACTCAGGAATTAGATGAGCAATACTGTTTGTAGTTATTACAACATGCCATAATTTAACAAATAAATACTCTGGAATAGTTTAAGCAAGAAAGCTTGCACCAGTTACAAATTTCAGGACTAATAGAAAACCTTGAAACAGAATTGTTTGGAAATTCATATTATTATGTATATATATCAGAAAAGGAGTGAAAGGAACAGCAAGTTGATGGGTGAGTATCAAAGTGTAGAGTAGAGAGGAAAGAAGGGCATGAAAGTAATTTTGGCAGATCCCAAGTAATCCATTCAAGCGTAGCCCACATCAGCTGCCTTTTATCTTTTTGTATTGAATATTTCAGTATTTAGCAGAGTCATCCTTCCTTAATTCAATTCAATGCAATTCAATGCTTATCCTTCCCATTCGGTTCATCAATAACCCATCTCAACTTTCCGTCAAACATTAAAAAAAAAAACCCATCTCAACTTATCCCCAAAGCTTCATGCCCCTCAGAGTCCCCAAATAATACTCAAACTAAAATAATATTAAACAAAAAAAATCATATGCAGCCTCCGACTATTTGAAAAAAAAAAAAAAAAAGTTTTAAAAAGAACCGGAAAGAAGAACAAACTGCAGCAAATGTGAATAATAACAATATTAGGCACAGCCTCAGAAGCTACGGTAGGATTAAACACAAGAGCATCACAAAAACTTTCCAATTCCACCACGTGACTTCGCCAAAATTGCACACAAAATAATCACACATTTTTTTGAAAAAACACAAGCGTCTAATAAAAAAACCCGATGGATATTTTATATAAAAACAAAGAGGTATATATATACATACATTACTTCTATTGGTACGTGTGTGAAAAAGAAAAGAAGCGATAAGTAATACCGAGAGCATCCAGTTGGTGCTTCTTGTTGACAGAAACAGGAGGTCTGCCTCTCGCTTTCTTCACCGAAAATCCCTCCCCCGCCGGTCCCCCTCCGCCAGAAGTAGGCTCAGGCGGAAGAGCAGAAGTTCCTGATGTAGAATTGCCGCCTACAGAAGAGGGCGGTGGAGGAGAAGAGAGACCAGCAGCAGGTGAATGGGTTACTGTGACAGGCTGAGGTGGAGAACCAAGACCCAACGACATGCTGCCATCTGGCCCATACTTCCTAGGCCTCCCTCTCTTCCTCTTGACTGGCTCCCCCATATTGACGTTGATTCCAGGGGGCGGTGGAGGCACCGCCATGCCGCTGCCGCCGGCACCACCTGCGGATCCTTCGACTGGGGACGGTTGGTAGGTAGGTGAGGTGGCAGTTACGGGCTGGTAGACAGCTGTCCCTTCAGAAGTGAAAGCAAGACGCATATTTTGTATGACAGGCTGTGTCTCTGGCGGAGTTTTCGGGAGACCCACACTAAAGCCATCTCTCCCGCTGCTTGTTATCACCCCCGTCTCCGATCCCGACATTCCTTCCTTTGATCCTTCTTCTTCTTCTGCTTCTTCTTCTTCTTCTTCTTCTGATGCACTAAATTTCTCTGCCAAACAGACAATTCCCAATTTCTAAATTTACAAAGTCTAAAGAAAAAAATCACACTGTAAGTGAGAGTGCAGTGGGAGTGAGCAGTAGAGCTTTCGGAAGGATGCTTAATTTTGCAGAAAATTTTGGTAAACCCTAACTTGGAAAACAGAAAGCTTGCCCTTAAATTCCGGCATAGAAATCTTAGTAAAATCTACTAAATCATCAAAATCAAAACTCTAATTATTAATCCCAGAAATTTGATGGAAAAAAAAAGAGGTGAGAAAATAAAACCCATAAACCTCAGTTTGCCGCCCGCTGAATTGCGCAGATTTTCTTCGAAATTTAGACATAATAATTGACTGTAATTTTCCACTATTAAACTGGAGAAGAAAAAGAAAAATCTGCATAAACAGGAAGACGCTAATTTCTGATTTAATATTTTTATTTTCCTAAAAAACTAAAAGCTAAAAAAGCACGGTAAAAAAATACAGAAAAATCGGCGAAAAAAAGGTAGAAACGTACCGGTGAATCTGAAAAAATAGGAAGAGACGAAAAAATGTGGAAGAGGAAGAAGAGAAGGGGAATGGAAACGCAGAGCAGCTGCGAAAAGCTTTTTCTCAGGAAATGAGAAGAAATCCCAATTTTATTTCTGAGATATTTATTTTAAATATTTCTGCGGGATTTCCATCTCCTTTTTCACTGGCGAGGGCGTGAGGCTTTTTCATTTTTGTTTTTCTTTTTAAAAATTAACCAAAAGAATAAAACAAAACAAATAATTTAAATAAAGCAGGTAAAAACTAGGCCGATTTTGCTTTCATACAAAAAAAGATATTAATTATTTATTTCCATTTACTCTAACGCCCTCATTACTCTCTCTTCAAAAGTTATACCTTATTTGCTCGAGTATAGGTTTGGTATACTCGCCATGATTGGAGATACACGTTCCCTCTTCAGTTTTGAAATCGAGGAAACATTAGGTGTGAGCCAGTGAGGGCGAGTATCATATTTATTGTATTCTAAGGCAGCTGGATCGGATTTTCTCTCATTTTTTGTTGGTTTCTACTTTTTTATTCTGAATCTCAAAATAATAATTACACATTGTGGCGTTTTGTGTGTACAGAGTGAGACTAGAAGCAGTGTTGGCGTGTTTGTCTCTCATTATTTTATTCTTTTCCTTTTCCTAATTTTAACCAAAATTCTAATTATTCTTTCTGTATTTCTTAAAATATACAAAATAGAATATTTTAGTATTTTTGTTTGAATAGATTTTAGTCATGTTTAGAGGTTTGTAAAGGGTCGTTGGTCCTTGGCGCGGATACAACGGTGGTCATGTGCTACTGCAATCGCCAGCGCTAACGACTTCTCGAACTCGATAGTTTTATTATAATAATTTTTAAATTTTAAAAAATAAATAATTTAATATTTAATTTAATTATCAAAATTATTATTAATTTTTTTGACGTCATTAAATAATAATTTATGTGAAAATAATTTTGGATCAGTCTGTGAACTTGGTCCATAAATTTATTAAGCTATTGAATGCTTTAATTACTTTCTTTTTAACAGTAACAACAGGTCAAATAGAGAGCTTGTTTGACACACATGCCATATAATATTTTAAGAACATATTGTAAGAAAAATATACAATATATTTATATGGTAAATACTTATTATAACATATGAAATTTTTTTTGAGATATTTTATCATGTAAAATATTATTATTGTTCTCATTTATTGTTATCTTTCAATGACATAACTTTTGAATAAAAATTTATTATAAATTACAAAAATTTTTATAAATTACATGCTAAATAAAAAAATATTGAGCTACCAAACGAGTCTAAAATATTTTAAAAAATAATTTAAATTTTCAAAAATAAATACTAAAATTTTTAATAATTATTGTAACTAATATTTATGTATATTTAATTAGTATTTATTGATGTTTGAAAATTGACTTGGCCGATTTGAAGCACAAACATGCACATTTTTCTGTCTTTTGGGAACTACTGTTGGCAAGTAAAATGGTGAGAAATATGAGATTGTTGGCTTGCTTTATTTCTAAATGGAAACTAGTTTTAGTTTGGTTGGATTATTAATAATTTTAAGCAAATTGTTAAAAAAATGACAAAAACCAATTGAAAATGCGAATAAATTTAAATTCAAATGAAAAGGTTGAGTTGTAGTTGGCTTGTCTTTTCCTCTGAAATTAAATTGTAAAATACAAGCAAGCATTGTATGTCTCGAATGAGTAGAAGATTATGAATTTTGATAAAATGTTATTTTAAGAGTCTTATAGTTGATAGTAACTCAGATTTGAATTACTTATCCAATAAAAAACACTTATATCTGAATTTAAGGCTAAAAAAAATAAAGGAGGTGTCTGTTTCTCTCTTTTTTTTTTAACCGATGAGGAGGTGTTTGCTTCATTGATAAAAAAAAAGGTGTTCACTAGTTTATTGATATAATAAAGGTTCTGTTTGAGAAGAAATAGATTGCATGTTGGGTTATGTCTAAAACAATCTCCAACTTTCTTTTCAAGTAAGTTTTCTTTTTGAAAAGACGATTAATGGGTTATTAAAGGAGGAATGTGTTTATAAATAAATTACGGTCTTAAATTATGTGAAAATCATGACATTATTCACACGAAATCTTATTATTCAAAAAAAGGAAATCTTATTAATAGTATTGACAATATTCCATAATTTAATTGCACATTCAATAAATGCTCTAGGTCGCCTTTGTAAATTTTTATTCATTGAATGTCTACCTTGAGTGTAAGGCTAAAACATTATATTTGATGTATTTGTATTTTTTTTGGCAATGTATTTGTATTTGTAATTTTTTTAATAATGATGTATTTGTATTTGTTTTTTGTCGTTGTAGTATTTTTTGTAGCCAGAAATATTATTATAGGCGCAACAGAGAGATTACAACTGAAATAAACTGTATTGGAAAAGAAAAGAATTTCAACGGGAAAAAACAGAAAAAAAAAAGGAGGAGAGAAGGCGGAGGCAATCCATAGGTGATATGATACTAATGGCGGCCTCAATCTCGCCACTTTACTGGAAGCACCACCACGCAGTTCCACGCTACTCCAATCTCATAAAGAGGCTTCATCTGCGCCATTCATTTTTTCCCACCAACTCATATCCTCCTCGCCACTTGCTTCTTCTTAATTCTTCACTCCCCCAACGACACAAACGTCAACAACATCCTCTGTAAACTATTTTCCTATTAGACCTTCAATTTGCTTGTTCACTTGCTTTCTTATTAAGTGATTTTTTGTTTTGTGAAATGTTGCAGTACTGCTGCAACCAGAAGAACAGATACTATACTCACAGTGGCACTTGAAGCTTTTACATTCCCTACATTTCTGTCTAATGCATTGGCAGAAACCAGTAATTTCTAAGCTTCTTTATCAGTTGGTCATAATTGAGCATTAATTTTGTCTCATTCAAGATTTTCCTTCAACTCTCCAAATGTGCCAGATAATTTTCGGACGTACATTGATGACGTAAACAAGTTCCAAATATCGATTCCTCAAGGTGAATTTTATCCTTCTCGCAATTATTCTTCTCGAAATAATGTTGAAGCATATGAGTTTACTCCAGATGGGGTTTCTTTCATGCAGACTGGCAAGTGGGCAAAGGGGAACCTAATGGATTCAAATCAGTGACTGCTTTCTACCCAGAAGAAGCTTCAACTTCAAATGGTACTACTTAGATGGTTTCCTTATGGATACGCAGTTTGATTCAATAGCATCAATTAATTCATGACTGATTTAAAACAGTGAGTATTGTGATCACGGGGCTTGGTCCTGATTTTACTAGAATGGAATCTTTCGGGAAAGTGGAAGAATTTGCCGAGACTCTGGTGGGTTTTTAGTACTTCACGACGTTGCAAAAACATTTTCCAATTTACATGCTTATTAAATGGGTTTGAAATGGCGTGTTTTTGCCTCAGGTTGGTGGACTGGATAGAAGCTGGCAGAGACCCCCCGGTGTGGCAGCTACGCTTGTAGATTGCAAAGCTTCTAAGGGTAAGTTGGTGCTTCATTTCTTGTATGCATTAATGCAGCTATTCTTAGTTTTTATTTTGTGATGACAGAGGCATCCTAACTGTGGGCTCCCTGTTAGTACATTGACATAACCACTCCACAGTTGGGATGAATTGCTTATGCTACTTATTAACAAGCAATATACTTCATAAGCACAAAAATGTTCTCACACAAAATTTGCAGGCTTATATTACATCGAATACACACTGCAAAATCCTGGTGAAACTCGCAGACATTTTTCAGCATTTGGAATGGCGTTCAATGGCTGGTACAATAGACTTTATATTGTGACAGGGCAGGTATTTACATGTTTCAATCTCAGTAGATTATGAGCTCAAATTTCTTTGTCCAGTAAGGGGCACATTCACTCACAAGATTCATATTGATTCAGTTTGTGGACGAAGAAACAGAGAAATATGGTTCCCAGGTTCGACAGGTAGATTCAGAGAGCACATTCTTGCATGCTGAAATACACGTTTCAGCTAAATTTCTGGGAAATCATCAGACATCCAGCTTACTATTCTTCACCATTTTGGTTTTGTAGGTTGTTTCATCTTTGAAGTTCATTTGACAATTTGTGCTGAGGTCACAACAAGCGTCTTTTTTCTACCTGTACAACAAGCGTCTTAAATAGTCAAGAGTTAAAGGTTGCAGCAAGCATTCTCAAACTGTCTTGAGAAATACCAGATTGCAGCAAGTATTCTCAAGCAGATACACTGTCGTAATGAAATTGTACATCTGAAGAACTATACATGACAAAAGTGGTACCCTCTTGCAACCAAAACTCTGCCTGGGGATAGTCAATTCGAAGTAATTCCATTTTATCTGATTTTCATAGATGACGCCTTGTTTGAGACTAGGTTGGATTGTTCTAGCTATCGACAGTACTTGCTGCATAGTTTCTGGAAAATTAATTGCTAAGAACATATACAACAATGCTCTCTACCTATTTCATCAAAATATAATATTTTATTTTACTATTTATCTCGAATTTAAAACTTAATTATACTTTTACTACAATTTAATCTTTTTAATATTTTATTAATAAATTAATTAACAATTTTAACAATTCTACAGTTTCTCATCAAACTTAAAAAATTACTATTAACTCGTTAATACTATTAATTTAATTTATCAATAAAATATTTATTTTTTAATATTTTTTCTCTCTAATATACAAATTTAAAAAAATAACACAAATAAAAATAAAAATAATATATATAACCCTATATTTAAGGTGACTCCTATACATGCTCTAAGCTACATGCTAAATTGTTCAGCCGAGGACTTACACAGATAAAATGACTCAAACACTCAACAGATAGCCACTATCACTGTGTCTCTGAATCAAACCATTGGTGGGCGCCATGCTAAAGCATAATAAAATCAACTCAATCTAACTATATGCAATTTTCACAAATTTCTTGAGTTTCTAAAACAGCAATTCTTAAGGATCTTTCAATACTCATAGAATTGACATGAAAGTCTAATTAAACAAATCAAATAAATAACTGGCTAACTTAATATAGTAAAATAAAATGTAGAAGTGGCTCCTATGAATTTTAACTGCGTATAGTACTTAATTTCATTTACTTTTTTATATAACTAATATTTTCAACAGAATTACATATACTTGAACAAATTGGTCATATCATTCTTTTTAAGGCATATGCATTCAAATGCAACACTTGTAAATAATGTAGCGCAATATAATTTTCTGATAGTCCATACAAATGTTCAACTCACAGACATCAATACTTCAATATATCAGATAATATTTCATACGTTTAACTTTTCTCCGTCATGCTTTAACTTCGCAAATTTAAATGACCATTTCTCAAGGAAATACTGTAATTGGAGTCATTCACGACAAATCAAGCACATATTGTTGAGCCAGATATAAAATGTCATCACCTCATTAGCTAGGCAGAATGCTGCAAACCGGACTCTGGCTCCAACATTTCACTATGCTATCTATATTCTTCTTCTCCGAATTAATCTCAAAGCATATTTCTATTATCCACCTGGATAAAATAGTTACAAAATGTTTCCCTATTACTACAATCCCCTATTTGAAAAGCGGCTTTCCAACCAGCTAGCTACAACATCTCAAATAATGAACAGAAAAATTACTAAACAAAACAAATAGAGTCAAAAAATGAGCAAAATTAGTAGCTATTGTACATCAAATAAACAATGCGTTACTCTGTTCTTATATTCTCCTCTACACGTCCCACGCTTTTTGGTGCTGCGCTTTTATAAAAAAGAAGGGTTAGCTGATCGACAAAGAGAAGGTTCTTCATTTGCTCCACCTGTTGCCACTCCTCCATCCGCAAATCCAATTCCTCAAAGTGTGCAATCTTTTCAAGGATCTCTTTTGTCTGCAAAATCTTGAGACTTTTAGCAATAATAGCTAATGCAGCAATCATTGGTACAAGAGACTTGTGCATAGTACAAACCTTCACTTCAGCAATTCCAGAAATAGCTTTCTCCACCTCCAGCTCTTCCTTCTCAGCTGTGAATTTGCATCTAAACAAGCTCTTTCTAATACATCTAGATTAGTGTCACCATTGGATGCAACAGTAGCACCTACGTTCCAAAAAGAAAAACATATAAAAACAATTTAATTTTGTAGCTTGATAACAATTTAATCAGCTAAAAAGGTTTAAACTTAGCCCACCAAACAAATAAACACTAATTTTTATTATCAGCAAGCACTCTTGATACCCAAGAAACTTATCAGTCATACCTTGCTGTTTACTAATCTGCACAAGAGATCCAAGACTGCGCTTACTTGCACCGTATTCTACCTCAGTCAAAGTTCTTACAGCAGCTCCTGCAGTTGCTTCGACAAGCCTGGATCCCGCCAAGGCCGATAGGAAAGCAACCTGGTAAGGATTTGGGAAAACAATCAACATCTTAGAAGAGTGTTCATATGTTGGCAGTTTGTGTCCTCTGAAATGACCCAAAAATCTGTTACCTGTGCCATTATTGGGTTGCTTGCATCCGCAAGAGGTGTAAGTCGCATTCTTTTAGTTGGAGACGAGGCAACATTGTCTGACCC
>CAODLS011626532.1:0-14061 GCA_948243855.1 Flueggea neowawraea
AGAAAAATTTTTCACCACCAAGGTAAGCAAAAATGTGGAGCATAACAAGCACAATGGAAGTGTCACGTTTGAGCATCCGCAAAAGATTGAAAGAAGCCTCAAAAATGAAACCAATCTTGTTCATTGCTGTACTCAGTGATGCTAAGATGATACTGCCTGCCACCAACTGACAAGCTGATGCTGCTTTGGACGTCAAATTTATATTTACACCATCCAGAAGAATGTTCATTGTCGAATCACATTCACTTGAATTACCAGACAACTCATTGGTACGCACCATTATTCTTCCATTTACAAGGAAGTTATCAATAAGATCAAGCAATTCATCTGAACAAAACACTTCCACAAACAAGCTCCTTGATTCTGAACCAGATAATGCTGTAATTACAACACACGTTGAGCTCAGTTAAAAAACCCAAACAACAGATGAAACCTCCCCCTCCCAACGCAACCCCACCTCACAACCCAAAATAAATAAATAAATAACACAACTAAATAAAAGGGAAAAAAATAATCAAGTAATAGATAAACTTACCTGCATGTATTTGTCCAGCAAAATAATCCAATCTGGTAAAAAGATCTCCATCTAAATAGCTTCCAAACTTCCCGAATGTACACACAGTAAAGTTAAACAGCAACAATGTAAAAAATGCACAAGCCTTCTCCCTAAAGCATACGAAATAAACAAATAGACATTAGCAAAAGACAGGAACTGTGTTTCATTTCTAATATTGATCAAGCACATGAATACAAATTAAAAACTAATAACTGGTGTGAAAAAAAGAAACAGCAGAACTTCCATAAGACAATATCAGGAAAATGTATCACTCACTTGGGTAAAACTGTCTCTTCCATTTTAAGAGTATGCAATATACTTTGCACCAAGCACTCTGTTGAACTGCCCAAAGAGCAGCGAGATATGCAAATTCCCATGGCATAAAATACTCTGGAAATGCTTCCACCATCATTAATATCAGAAGATACAACACAATATGGGGAAGTTTTGCAATCCATACATGTAAGATCACTTTCAAATGCAAGCTTCAAGCTTTCATAAACGGAACCGGATAAATTCAACTTCTTGGCTTCCAATCCAGAGTCTCCAGCAAGACCATCTACAACCTTTCTAAGATCCATTGTATCATGCAACCCATTTCTGCTGTTCAATGCATCGAAAGAACTAATGAGACCTTGGTCCTTCTGCTGTAACTCATGGCAGCGAGTATCTGAGGGTTTTTGTTCCGATTTACTGGAAATAATTTCCTCACCTGTAACACTGAAGCTGAGAGAAGGCGCTACAATGTTCTTGTCATTCGATACTTCTCCATGGAAACTTTCATCCACTAAGGGTTCAATCTTTTCCATGTCGAGCATTTCAGCCCCGGTCGATAATCTGATATCAGGAAGATTAGGCGACATGGGAACTTCCACAGCTGACCTGTAATATTCCTCATCAGCGGCATCATCCAATTGAAGCAATTTCATAAAATCCTTGCTGACCATTTCTCAAATCTCTCCACAGTTTCATGATCACTTTCAAAAGGATTAGTGGAGCACTCCCTGCCATACTGTTGATTTTGCATTAAATTATTGTCGGGAAAGGAATTTTCTACACCATTTCCAGCATGAAAAACTTCACTCCCAAATTCCATAGTCATCACTGGATCATCCTTGCCAGAGAAATGGTTCATAATTACATTTTCTTCATCAGAAGGCTTTCTTTTCTTAACAATGTTATCATGCTTAGCATAACACATGTCTTGTAAATTGGGTTCAAGATATTCTGGATCTTCTAAATCCAATTGCTTGTCTGATTGTTTGTTTAACACTTCATGTAAGACAGAAAGTTTCTCTTCCATCTGCATATGCAATCTTTTACCTTCTGAATACAAAGATTCAACAGATTCAATTGCATCAACCAGCCTCCTCCTCTTCGAATCACGCCAACTCATTCTCCCAACAACATCGATGACATAAGGACTTCTAATATTATTTTCAGCCACAGTTGCATGATTTTCATTGATCTCTGCCTTGTTAACTTCAACAGACATGCTGGAAACTGTAGACTGTGAATTAAGATTCTCTTCTTTGAGTTTATCTGATGCAGTAAAAAATGGAGCCCTTTCCTGTGAGCCGACCAATTGACCATCAGAAAAGGATGCTGAACTGGAATTTATTGCAGAACTCTATAACATTTTTTGGTTGAAGCCTCCAAGAAGAGACTCCATTTTAGAATCAGTACCTGTAATTTTTTCAGCACGGTTGACTCCATATGGACGAATATTCAAGTGATGAGTCTGCTGGATATTATTGGTGTTGGCCAAAGCAACGCATTTACGATTTGAAAGTTCACTTGCATCCCAAGGATATGTCTGAAATGATTCTAAAGCACAAATACTTCTATTCTTTAAAATTTGCATTTTTGCAACCTGTAAAGGTCAGTAAGCTAACCATGAGCAAATTCTAGTGTCGTGTGAAGGGGTCTGATATTTTTGCCATGTAAAGAGGTGCTCATAATAACAAAAGGAAAATTTCAACTAGACAAACTAAAAACACAATGGAGGTGATAGAAAGGATGGAATTAGATAATCCCATACGTAGCTTGAAAAAGAGATCCAAACTCTCAACCAATTTTAATAAATATAATTCAAAACCTCTGCAGAAAGGAATTCAAACAAAAACTGTCCATTCAATGAATTAATCTCACAAACAAATAGATGATCTACCCACCAAGCCAAATCAACCAGTACCATATAAGAATTTCAAACACCAAAAACTTGTATGCTACTTTTTCAAGAAAGCAAGTTGAGGACCATGGTAGTCAAACCGAAAAACAAAAATTCCAAATTATAAATGTAATAAGGTGCTCTAAATCAGTGAATCAAGGAAAATATACCTTTTCCATGTCTTCAGTACCTTCAATACTTGGGGTAAAACATCTATTCAATGCATCCAAACGACCTGATATCTGAACAAAATCCATCTTCAAGCGACTTACCTCTTCCTGTATAAGTCTATTCCGACTTTCTTCCAATTTAGCCACCCGTTTGGTATGCTTTACCCGCATCTTTTCAAGCTTAAGTTCCTTTTGCAAATACTTCACTTTGGTGATTTCATCTTTCTTATTCTTGTCAGGAAAACTAGCAGAAGACTGAGTTACCGTTCTGGAGCATAAAAGTTCTTTTACCTGCTTCATCAACTCCTCAATTTCATGTTTGTCTTCTTGTTCATGCACAGCATGAGACCTTTTCATATTCTCCAACTGAAGCTGATATTCCTCAGCTTTCTTCACCTCACTACAAGCACGCTTCCTCTCTTCATGAGCCTTATGTTTTTCAGCTTCCACATGTTTCCATGCTTCATCAGCACTCTTTTTTGCTGCCTCAGCATTCTTCTTTTCAGAATCTGCCCTTAATTTTTCTTTCTCGAGAAGATCCTTCAACTGATTGATTTCTTTTTCTGCTCTAGAAATGCGACCTTCAAGAAGCTTTACATTTTTGGCTCCATCATCAGCATCTGCACTTCCCTTTTGCTGCAAGGAGGCTAACTTAGATTTCAGCGACACAACCTCACTCTCCAAAGAAACTTTCACAGCCAATTCCTTCTTCAACGCCTCCACTTCAATCCGAAGCTCCTCAGCATTCTTCCGTTCAACATTAAAAAGTCTAAGTTCTTCATCAGCCTTCTCCTTCTCACCCTTCGCATTCTTCCACGCATCCATAGCATTCTTCTTCTGCACCTGTGCGTTTTTCTTTTCAGTATCGGCCCTTACTTTCTCCTTCTCAAGCAACTTGTTCAGCCGACTAATTTCCTTCTCCCCTTTTGAAACACGATCCTGAAGCACATTCACTTCCCCTTTCTGACAGTCAACCTCAGCAATTCCTTTTTCCCGCAATGACAACACTTCCGACTTCAACTCCGAAACCTCCTTCTTCAAAGAAACTCTCATAGCCAACTCTATCTCCTTCTCTTCTTTCTCCTTCTCTGCCCGCACCCGCTCCTCCTCGCACACTACAAAAAGCACATTCCATGAACATAAAAACATCCAATTGGCATTTCTAATAGTAAAAACCTATCTAAAAAGAGAGTTAGGGATTTACCTTTTTTGAGAGCAACATTCTCGGCTTGAATCTTATCGACTTGCTCCTCCAGAATCTTCACAGCGCGTCTCAGGCAAGCCCGCCCTTCCACCAGCTTCGAACACTTATCTTTCCACTAATCAAAACACAAAATCAAAAATAATTACACAAAATGAAAACCGAACCAACCAAGTTGTAAAATGCATATAAATAAATAGATAGATAACCCACCACAACGCAGCAAGGATTCACCGGCGGTTGCTTGACCGTGACGTCGGCAGCCATGAGAGGACGCAGAGGAAAGTGAGGAGCTATGTGATGGAGTTGTTGTTGTCGTCGTCGTTGTAGAATAGGGCATTGTTGACTAGAAGTCAAAGCGACATGGATTGTGCTTAAACCCTAGCGAGCGCTTCTTTTTGCTTCTCCAGTGATTTTTGAACGATACTGAGAGAAGAAGATGGATATTAGACCGAGCCGGTAATCGGGCATCGCCGACCCGACCGCCTCTTTAGTGACCGCCATAACAGAGTCGTGGTCGGCCCAGCCCGGCATGGGAATAGTTTGAAACGGGGGAGAGTAATTTCACTGAAATAATTATTTTTTATTTCTAAAATTTTTAGTTTTATTGTTCTTTTCATGTTTTTAAACAGATTATTCTTTTCATGTTATAGATAATTAATTATAATTTATCTGTGGTTAAGTATGCTACAAAATGTGAAGAAAAAGAGGATAAAAAAGAAAACAATCCTTAATTGAGTTCTTAAACTTTTTAACATTTTGAAATTCAAAAAAAAATATTGTTAATAAAAAATAATAAAATTATATTAATTTAATAAGTAATTCTAATTCCAAATTCAACCAAAAAAAAGAGAGGGATTAAAATTAAATTTTAAATCCAAAATTGTTATTCACTGTAGCAAATATTTCTTCTCAGATATATAGTCGATAAAGTGCGACATGTTAAGATAACAGATTTAGTAGATTAAACTGATTACATAGTGAAAAAATAAAGAGAGTTCTACGTATTTAAGAGTTACAATATACGATATACCAAAATAACAATATACGAAAGACAGATTTGTAACCTCTATCTCTAATATTGCAAATAAAAAATACTTTAAATTCTCTTAGCATTATGGAGGGCTCTAATCCGATAAGTGAACTCTTGTAATCACAGTTGATTATGCATAATTCAGCATAGTTCATGGTGCCTCTTGCTTGATATGAGTATTGATTTTGAGCAGATTTTAATTAACAATAATTTCAAGAAAATCATCGTAGAATGAAACGTCGGTAAGATTGATATTAGTTTAACCATGGACAAAACATGAAACAATGTAGACATGTAGAACCTTTTCTCTTTCCCTCCACAAAACCATTGAGTACAAGCAGAACATAATTTATACAGAGATTTCCCCCTGGAGAGGGGGCACCAAAAATGAAAAAAGTATCCTCCATAACATACTAAAAACCTGCCACTGATAGCAAAATAAATAATGTTTAGGAAAATGAATAGATTTAACTCTCAACTCCACCAATCTTCACTTGCTACTTCCCTACTCTTCCAACACGATCATCTATTGCTTTTTTTGCCACCTTTGATGGAGGAGGAAGTGTTCCGAAAACCCTATCCCACAGCGACGAAGTGATTCCGAATCCCATGTTTTGGATCCTGAAGTGATGATTTAAATGATATTTCTGCAGAACACCAGAGTACGGAATCATTTTAGTTTTATGTCCATACAAGACTAATGCTAACAGGAAACATTGTGCATTGTTTTTACCTTGAGATTTTTTGGTACTTCCCTTGTGGGCTGACCATGGTGCAAGTAGTAATGAGTGCAGTCATACATCACATAGCCTAACAGACCACCTCCGAACAGAGCAGGAGTTGTTGAGGGAGTAGAGAAAAGCTGGATCAAATTCCAGAACTGGCACAACACAAATTCACTTTAACCAAAGTAAGCAAAATTCTTTACACATCCGCATCATATGCGAGAGCTCCAATATTCTAAACTTGTGGAGAAGATGACTTCAGTAGCAAAATCCAGTTGATGAAGCTCATGAAAATAGAAAACAGATGTACTTGGTTTAAAAGAGAAGTTTTTTTTATTTAGAAGAAAGGGTCTTTGAGCAAACATTTCATACATTAACTAAAAATGAAAATCAAAAGAATCAGGCAGAGTACACATACTGGCACACAAAGAACGGCTGTCGCAGCAGGAGGAAAAACAAGTCGTAAGCTATCCATTGGGTGCTTGTGGTGGCAGCCATGAATAAGATAGTGTATAGTATTCCACCTGAAGCAAGTTCAGAAAATTATTTGAATATCAATCTGGCATAGCTTGAATTAAAGCAGTCATAACTTTCTATACAAATGCATCATCGTCACTGCTTGTATGTATCCATACAGACAATATATACAATGAAAGAGAGGAAGAGAGAGCGCTAACCAATAAGTCTTAGTTTTGATGTGGAAAAGAAAGCGGTGCAAACTGTATTCGAGTAATGTCCACACGAAGATGCCAAATCCCACCATTAGAGCTATCTCCTGAGGTGTATGACCCATTCGCACAGACATTGAGATGCAGTAGCATACAACTGGAAGCCAAATGGCTGGAACTGCCCACCATACTGTACGGGTCAAGAACTGAAACATGCAGAAGAGATCAAAACCTTTATAGTGCAGCTATATAATTGATCAACAAACAAATTTGATTATTTAACGATATTATACCTCCCAGAAGTCACTCCCAAAAAAACGCGGGCCTTCCTTGCTTACAATAGGCTGGTGAACCCACTCCTCATAAGCTTCTCCAAGATGACCAACCTGTGATATATTGTCAACATGGTTAAAATTTGTGTCAACTAATACTAACCATCCCATGGTTTCAAATGCCAGAAAGAAAGAAAAAAATCAAAGAATATGAAAAGGAAAAGTGAAGACGACATTAATTTCATAATACAGCAATCCATGACTGGTGCAAATCAGAAAATGCGCTTTACCTGAAAGACAAGGGGCTTGTTCAGATCCACCGTAAACTCCTGTGCGACCATCTTGCCAATTTATTCAGTCTGTAGACACATGAAACAAAAAAGAAGCATTGAATTATTATGTCAGAAAATGGGACACCAAAGGTACTCATTTTTCTAGCCATTCCTTAAAACTAATTCAGGTAAGTTTTACATTAAGAATTCAAGAAGATTCTCCTCGGCAGCTAGCTTCTTCTACGCTTTTCCTATGTTAATGTTTTGATGAAGTCTTGCGTTAACCAGACAGAAACACAGACAGAAGCCAAACTAGGAAATGGGAGACACAAAAATTCTACGAAGTCAAGTAAACAACCATCAATCGAAATAATACGGGGAAAAAAATTGCATATATTTCAAACAGAATATATCCTAGCACGATGGAAATATTCCAGTATGCAAATTCCATAACTTATGTTCCAACCAACTTGTTGGACAATCTTAGCTATTAAGTTTCCACTTTCCAGTCATTATCTCCATCTACGTACAGACTTGCATTATTTGACCCGGCCATAAACGTAAATCATAATCACAAGAAACGGGCCCCACGTTGTAATCAATTCCTGACTAAAAGAGCACAATTGTTTTTTATACATACAGAAAATAAAAAAATCATGATCATACTCCACTTCCAAACAAAAGCTTCCATTAAATATTTGAACTTTCAACAAAATTGAGATTTAATTTTTCTCAAAATGAAATCCATGTCCAGTTCCTATTACAAATCGACTCTCCAATTTTATATGAGACTTCAAAAAGAAAAATTAAGGTGTTCCAATCTGATGATTAGAGAAAGATTTGTGGGGTCCGTGAAAAAGCTTCCGTATCTTAATGGATACCAGTCATTTAAAAAAATTCAAATGATTTAACTTTGCATCAAAATTCAAGTAAGGTTAGCAAAGACGAATCGAAGCGCAATACATCAACACATCCACTTAACAAGCGAGGGAACCCACAATGCAGCACGCAAGATCTATAATTCCCACCAAAACCCATCAAATTTTCGCAGTAACCAAACATTAACGCTAATCTGCAATGCACTCATCACAACCAAATCCAAATTCCATAAAGAACCGCAACTATATTGAGAAAAAAAAAAAAAGAATTCCATCAACCCAGATCTACAAAAATCCACAAAGGCACATAAACAACACAGAACACTCAAAATGTGAATGAATGAAAGCAAGGCAAAAGCAATGCGGGTCGGATCTAACCTGGAAATGCCGAAATCTGTAATGGGAATTGTTATTATCTAAACAATCTTTGCCTCAGAAACAAAAGCACCACAACCGCGGCAGAGCTGTGGTGGTTTTGTCCTCTCCGTTTCAAAAATAAATAAATAATTTTTTTTCAATCTGGGGTTTGAGGCTTTGAACAGAGGGATAGAGAAAGAAGTGGTGGCAGTGACGATATTTGTTCTGGGGTATAAAAATAGGGAGAGGCAATGGAGAGATCAGGACCGTTGATTTTATTACTGGACTTTAGGGGGTGCCAGCCTGGCACTTTATACTTCCAGCTGAGCTTTAGCATTATTTCTGGAGTGCATATTGCTCGTATACGGTTATGGTATCAGCGGCATGTACTGATGATGTGGAGATCTCTGATTGGAGAAATGTATCTGTGGGTCCTACTTCACCGATGACCTTTCGAATGTTGTCGGTAGTCGCGGTTACAGTTGATAGTTGCTACCAGTCAGCGCCAAACAGATTACAAAGTCGATGGTAAAGTTGGCAACTTCTTTTGGCCTGGTTTTACATGTTCGACTCATTTGGAAAACAATATTTAATATATTGTGTATTTAACATCTATTAAATAGATAATTTTTTTTATTTTTTTTATTATATAATTATTATTAATTATTATAAAAATTACATAAAATATATAAAATGTTACTCATGCCAGACAAATCCGTTATGTAGAACGTGATAAAGAGATAATTATGCCGATGGTGACAATTAAATTGCAGAATTGCATAATTTTTAAGTGGAAATCGGAATGGAATTCTGATTCTCATCCTCAGCGTTTGGTTCACACAAATTGCATTCTGATTTTCTTTTCTTTGAAATGAAATTCTCATCAACCCTGTAATTTGACAGATACGCATTAGCTGTAATCACTTTTCCCTCTCTCTTTTTTCCACGCATCCTTCCCACATCGCCTCCTCCATCCTCTCCCACCCATTTTCGATATTTTTTTCACGTCATCTCTTCCACCATCAAGGTTTCTCTTCCATCATTAACACTGTTCAATTATTCTGTAATCTTTTATCTTCTCTTTATTTTTAATAACAAGCTGCTTCTTCTCTCTAAAATCTCTCATAATAATCATCTGTCATATCTCTCTCTCGTTATATTTATTCTTTTTTAGAATTGAATTCAACAATTAATCAATTCCATATCACAAGGTAAGATTCTTTTCTTATTAAAAACAAAAAAAAAATTGTTGTTGAAGTGCCTTCATTGTAACAACATATGGAGGACGGGAGGATATCTGGCGATCCACCGGTATATGTAGCAAAGAATAACAGGCCTTCGGTTGTTTGATTGTTGAAAAGAAGGATGGTGAGTTCGTGGAGGGCATGGGGATTTGGGTTCTCGTAAGGTTTTCGATTCTCAGAAGCAGAAGAAGAGGCATAGGTTGGATATAGCAGAGGCTGCAGAAATGATGAGTTCTGTGTATAAAGTAGAATTTCTGGCTTTCAATTATATTTTTTTAAATCCAATGCTCTCCGATGTTCATTCACGTATAAAATGATGAATATTGTCTTGTAATTACGAATTTATCATTCAATAGTTAAAAGAACAGAAATTTTACTCAAAATGCTTCTTCATGATCATTTTTGCGGCTTGTCTTCTCAATTTTTTTATTTCTGCACAATTTCCAGTTTCTTGCTGAAGAAATTACGTTAGACTGATGGAATTATTTTTTAATAATGCAAATATTGATGAGGTTGGCTTCACAATTTCAGAAGTCGGGTTCAATTTCAAGTTTCTTTTCCTAATTGCAGCATGTCGCAATAGCAAGAAGAAAAGGAAAAAAAGAAATTCTTTACTCTTTGTCAGAACGGTTATTTACAAACAAATTTTGGTCAAGAGAATTTTTTATGCACTTATCGAATTATTTTACTTGTTTACAAATTTTTTTGTAACTTTAATAATAATTTTATCATATTTTATTTTATTATATTGAATTTTTTGTCGAATATTTAAATCTTATAATTGATTCTAATTTTGTAGCATAACTAAACCAAACAGATAATTATGATAATCAGATTCCGATTTCACATAAGACCAAACAGTTATGACACGAATTAATTTGATTTTGGTTATTGTCATTTTGATTCTCTATATAATCGATTTCAATTCCAATTCCAATCCCGATACATTTTTTAACCAAATGACCCTTAATATCAGGATATGATAAAAGCTATTTTAGTCTCAATAATGTCGCATCAGTTTTGAATGTAAGAAAAAATCTCGTCCAAAATCTTATCTCTCTTTGTTTATCTCTTTTCCCTCTCCCTCTCATCTACCTCACACTTTTCCCTCTCTCTTATTCTTCTCTGCACCTCTCTTCTTTGTCTCTCTCTCTCTCTAGTCGCCTTCGTGACAACCACAGCTTCTCTAATCGGTGCCTACCTCTCCTTCACTCATTTGTACTCTCTTTCTCCTTCTCTCTTATCTTGTGACATCTACGAGATTTGAAATCAAAGTCAACATCCATGAACTCAAAATCTGATTGTGAAACCAATGAAGGTAATGTATATGCTGGTGATGGAGAGATAGTAACTGGTAGCATTGCAAATCAAGAACGGAGTGACATCATTTTAGATTTGATGGTTTCCAACAGAGCGAGTCGCCACTAAGAGTGGTGGAGTGATTTTTTGTTGTCTTCGATCAGAGCAAGTTGTCGTTGTCATAATCTTCAATTTGAAAATGGTGGAGCAAAGGCTGGAAAGAACATTGCCACTAAGGCAACTAGGGTATCTAGAGGGCGACTAGTTGTCCAACTACAACCTTGAATGTACAATTTTGTTATTAGTATTGGAGAATTTTTGGTGGTGCCTCTGATGGAGTTGTGTGAGCAAGGAAGAGAAAAAAAACTTGAACACAAAGATTTGTAGTGGTTCGACCAACCTTGTCTGCATCCACTACCTAAGTCCCACTTAGAATTTTTACTATAACGATGATTGATTCCAGCTCAATCCAATTGAACCTTACAACAAGGTTGATTACGGCACACACCTCTAAAGTCAACACAAGTTTGATTCTTGGTTTACATCCCTAAAGCCAACAAGGTTGATTCTCTGTAAGGCTCATACATCTAAAGCCCTTACAAAGTTGTTTTCTTAGGTTCACAACAAATCTTTAGCACACCTAAAGTGTGTACAAAAAGATTATAAAGATTGAAGCATTATGCTAGAGTTGAATGTATGAACTTGATGCTTGCAATTTGCTCTCTAGCTTGATTTTGGTGTTTTTGATGGTTGGAATTGATAGGAGTTTTGGAAAAATGATTTTTGATGTTGTTCAACCATTTCTTTGCCCTTTCTTGATGTATTTTTAGCTTTTCTAATCCATATGACCGTAAGAGTGGAGCAACTAGCCGTTGGAATGCATTTAATGTTGTTTAAGTTTTCTAGTTGCTACTTTACATATGATATTATGTTCTTATGTACGTTGATCATCATTTTCTCCAGCTAACAAACGTTACTTACCTTTAACGTATGTTATTCTTCGTTCAAAATGATCCAGTAGTTTCTATATTCATTCAACACAACTTTTACGTGCGTTATAAATTGCTAATGTACATTATGGCGTCTAAACGTATGTGAAGCATGGGCACAACATACATTAACTCACTCCCAGGACTTGTTAGGTACATTAAATGTGGCCATGACATATGTTAACTAACTTCTGGGACTTGTTTTGCAACTCCAAGTATAACGTTTTGCTCGTCATCAAAACATTTATTCATTATCAAAATATAGAAGGATCTTAATGTTGATCATACATGATCCAATGATTAGAACCTTTTCTTCAAATTTTCAACATTAGCCCCTATAGTAGTGCACGTTTTGTTTACATATGTACACCATTGTGCACCTGTACACCAAAAGACTAGTTTTAAAATAAAAAATAGTAATGCCTTGTACACTTGTGTACATCAACATACACATGTGTACACCAATAAATCAACTTAATAAAAAAATACAAACGCCTTGTACACTAGTATACACATATATACACCAACTTAAATTCATTAAAACATTTTTTATAAAAAATTGTGAACTCTTTGTACACCTGTGCATATCATTGTATCATTCTGTCCACCATTGTACACCTTTGTACACTATTGTACATTTCTAGTTACTTTTTTGTGAAAATACCTCAATTTCTCACGAATTTCCAAAAAAATGATTTTTTTAATGTGTGTTTAGTATTTTGTGGCATTTCTAATATTTAGAAATTATGGTCACATTTTTTAGATTTGGCATATTAATGTGCTATAAATGTGTGATTTTCCCCATCATAAATATGAAAATTATGGTTGGGCTTGAGAACAGGATAAACTAAATACATACCAGCAAGATTTGTGGGGTTTTTTTCTAAACTTTGCGTTTGATATAAAAAATGAAATTATATATTATCAAAAAATTATAAATAAAAGGATTTGTCTTCATCAAATCAATCTTTCTGAGCTATTAAACACCTTTTATCTTAACACATTTTGAATACCATTACATGTTTTGTCTTCATCATCGTCAATGAAAATCTTGAACCCATTTTTTTCTAATCACCCTTAAAACAACAACATACATTTGATCATAATAGAAAACAGGATGTGGGAACATATGAAAGTGATTGTTCCTAGTTTTTGTTAATTGTCATGGCGAAACAAACAACGAACGGGAGCCAGTGAAAAATCTTGTGACCAACATTTTGGCTAGTAATTATTTTAGCTCGCGTCACATATTTCCCCAAGTAAGTGACGATTAACCGAGTGCCATTACACAATTCAATAGTATGGTCTATATTACATAACACTATCACAGATAACCAAATCTTCATTGTTACTCTGTAATTTGTAAACCCAAAAGAAATAACATTGTTAAATAATTATGGAGTGTAATAATTTTTAATATTATCTAAATGTGCATCAACTTTGCAAATGGAATCAAAACTCATATACCTCTTCTAAACATTATATATTCAACAGAATAAGAACATAGCTCGCACGTTGCTGTGGGTATAATTAAATTCCAAACGAAAATGTTTTACACCAAAATTTGTCTTTTATTTTATTTCATGAAATCTTATTTGTTTATATCATTATATTTTATATTTAAAAAAAATTTCTTTTACAGTCTAATTTAATACTAAACATATTAATGTACTAAAAATATATGTAGTTTTGTAGGAATATTTTTTTAAAAAAAACAACGGACTTGTAAATAAATTGAACAAAAAATAGGCTACGATCATATAAAACCTTTTTCTTTAACATTTCTTCAATCAACAAACTCAAATCACTTGAAAAACAACATTTCTTCAATCAACAAACTCAAATCACTTGAAAAACCTTAATCGAACCAAACTAAAGGATATGACCGACTTAACAATTATTCAAACAGCATCACTCGCTTTTTTTACTGTGAGATATAAGCTAACAGTTAACATATTTGTAATACCCCTAGTTTTAGAGTTAATTTGGGGATATATATATTTGGGGTAATTAGTTGAAGTAATTATTTTGGATAATTTGAGAATCTATTTAAAAATTTATTTTTGGTGATTGGAGGGTTAATTTTATATTTTTGATGTTAATTTGGTGAATTATGAAGATTAGGGGTGATTTGAGAAGTATTTGATTAAGTGAAAATGATGAAGAATTGAAAAGAAAAAAACTGGAAATCGGAACTGAACGACCGATCGTCCGTTTTGGGTTGCAT
>CAODLS011626601.1:0-13606 GCA_948243855.1 Flueggea neowawraea
ATTTTTTAAGAACCTTGATGCCCTTCCAACGAGACTCCATGTAGTAGGAATCATCATCTTGTGCATAGACTCCACATTTAAAGTAATGAGAGGATCCTCCTCGCCCTGGTGCCTCATACTTGAGAATCCCATCTATGTAGACCTGTAATTTGGAGGCTTCCACATCATGGATCACATTCAATCTGAACCACCTATCATATATGTTTGGCACATTCATTTGTTCCCGGTAGTACCACAAGGAACCATTGTAGACTCTAAGCATAAGGGTTGTGGCATGAGGACTTGCTCCAAACACTTGCACTGTGCACACTTCCAAAGTTCCATATGGCACGTACCCATATCCTTCGAATTGCCAAACTCCAGATGTGTAGTCAAATCCCTGTAAATCAAACACCAAACACTAGCTAGTTGATTAATATTCAATTATTATCTACTACATTAATTATTGTATGCAATTACTATTTCAAAAATAACTATTGTCTTTTATATTTTAATTTCCTCAATAAATCATTGAATTTATAGCTTATTGGCACGGGAGTCAACCCAGTACAAAAAAGTCATGAATTCAATCTCTGGTGAAAATAAATAAAATCACTTTTAATATATACCCCTTATTGATTTCAAAGACTAGGTTAGTGGAAAGATGTCAAGATACTTTAAAGTAACCCTTGGTACAATATTGACGATCTTACAAATATGCATTTAAAAGAATTTCATTTACTGATCTTGATCTCATCTTTTACAAAATCACCTATCCCAATGACAAAAAAAAAACCTGACTTGAATGATCCTGTAATTAAGAGCTAAATTTCGCTTGGGTCATAATTATTATGGAGAACTCGGCCGAACGTTCTTTTATATATATATATATATAATGTGTATACAACACTTATGCAAATGTTGATGAGACATATATAGTATAAATGTACATAAGATGTATATTAGGTGTTTCTGACATGTATATAATGCTTATAAAAACACATGCACAATAGAAATAGTATTTATGCATGTAAAAATATGTACTACTTATGTAAAAACGAAGTATAGAAGATGATATACAATGTAATGTCCTCTATATATTTATGGATACTGGTTACGGTGTAAAAACATCCTAATTGAAAAGAAACTTGTTAGAAGAAGCTAAAGGGTGGTGCTTTATTAAGATAATTATGATCTCAGAACGAGGCTTGGTTGGACTATTTTCGGAGAGAGGCTGGTCTGTGGAGTAAACCCTAAGCTTGTGGATTCCATCTTTGAAGCCGTATCTTTCATCAACTGGCAAATTATATGGTTTCTGGATATGATAATAAGATGTGTTAAATGGGAGCTCTATGAAACCATGCGTTGGATCTACTGGCCACCCAATTGCATAGTTAATCACTGTTACAAAAGAGCTACGCGATAATAAAGAGCCCACATTTTCTTCTCTTGTGTTTGTCATGAACTATAAGAGGAGAGCTAAGATGTGATGAAGTTCTCATTTGTGTGGGTCATATATTTATAGATGGTTTACAATGAATAGTATATATATGTATATATATATATATTCTATCAAATAAACAAGCATTTTGTCAGGGAAAACCGAAGATAGAAGAATGCAGAATAACAACGAGCAATCACACAAGAACACAAGATTTACGTGGTTCGGTCAATCGACCTACGTCCACGGGCAGAGAGCTTAGTAATTCTATTATTTAGAGTCAAAACCGGCAAAAGGCTTACAAGATTGTTTCCAAGCCACCTATTTGTAGTTTACAATGAAACCCTAACCCAAATAGGCTACCCAAAACCCTAATACAGGTATTAGAACCCTTTCTAAGCAGGAATCACGTCCAAAATAGGTTACACGGGCTGCATGGATAAAAACACGGACGAAGGCAGCCAACACACGGACAACAAAACCGTTTTCGTGTAAAAAACCCGTTACATGGTCTGGGACACGGCCGTGTCCTAGGCTGTGTCCTAGACTGTTTCACCGGAACTCCCTCGTTTCGTCTCCAATTCTTTTTGTTTTGACTTTGCTTCATCAACTATCAATCAATGCTTCAATATTGACTAAGAAAATCGACTTCAACATTAACAATTCTCCACATTGAAGTAAATTTTCTTCCTTACACAACTCATCCATAGAATTACTCCTCTGTCACACCACCCCGAAGGGCCTCAAGTCCTGCAACAAAGAACCAAGTCCAACACAGACTTACCTCCACTAGCGCTAGCTTTCCATCCACTCCTAACAACACACCACCCCACACCTTTCCTTGTGTCCTCTAGTGATAGCCTTTTTACATTACCAACACAATTACCATGCCTTGGTACACTTGTTGTTAACTCTTGTGAATCAACCTGATTGATCTTTTCTTGTTCTGGAGTCTCAATCACAAACTCCACCCATTTTCCCGCAGAACTCACAATAGTCCTTAAATCATTAACAATTACCGAATTGTCAATCAAGGTGTAAATGTCATTTTGCAATCTACCCTTCATCACAACCGAAGATCTATTGCACACCCGAATTCCTCCACCTCTTCCAGAGAAACTATAACCATACTTCGACAAAGCACCAACAAAAATCAAGTTCCTTCGCAACCCCAGGACAAACAAAGCATCAAGTTTCCTGACTATCCTGTCATGCATCTGATCTTCAAAGATCTACTACCCTCAACACTCATATTCTCACCATCTCCCAATTTAACAATGCTTTTCCATTCTTTAAAAGAATCAAACAGTTTCTTGGAAAAAGTTATGTGATAAGCTACACCATTGTCAATAACTCAACTATCTTCAAATCTACATGCAGAAACAGTCAACACTTCATTGATCCCTCCCTCATCAAAATTATAAACTCCACAGAATTATTCTGAACAATTTCCGCACTTGATTTCCCACCGTTTTTCCTATGTGGACAATTCTTTTTCACATGCCTAATCTCCTTACAATGATAACACCTCAAACCATGATTCTTACCCATTTCCTTGCCCCTACTAACGATTAACTCAGACTCCACTCTGTCTCCACCCGAACTAGAAGTTAACCTCTTCAATTCTTTAGACAACAGAGCATCCTTCACATCATTAACATAAATTCCATATTTACCATACATGATAGTATCAACAAAACTCTCATATGACCCAGACAATGAATGCAACATAAACATAACTTGATCCTCATCGTCAATGTCAACACCAACACCTTTCAAATCTAATACAATCTTATTAAATTTATCAAGATGTTCTTTTACCTGTATGCCTTTTGACATATTCAAGGTATGCAGCCGCCTTTTTTGATAAAGCTTGTTCAACAGAGATCTCTTTTGATACCTACTATTCGGCTTCTTCCACAAGCATGCTGCAGTAGTTTCATCAACCACCTCCCTCAATACTTCATCCGCCAAACTCAACAGAATTGCACTATGCACTCTCTTCACAGACTCCTCTTTCTGCGCTGCTGTCAGTTCTACTGGTAATTTCTCTTCACCTTCAATCAACTCTTCATAATTTTGCTAAATCAGAATTGCCTTCATCTTCAGCTTCCACAGCGTGAAATCATTCGACCCATTGAATTTCTCAATATCAAATTTATACGAAGACATCTTCTTTCTGCAAAACGAACCCAAAGTTTTTTAGCAAACTTCTGTGGCTCTGATGCCACTTGTCAGGAAAAATCAGGGATAGAAGAATGCAGAATAACGCAATCAAACAAGAACACAAGATTTACGTAGTTCGGTCAATCGACCTACGTCCACGGGCAGAGAGCTTAGTGATTCTATTATTCAGAGTCAAAACTGGCAAAATGATTACAAGATTGTTCCCAAGCCACATATTTATAGTTTACAATGAAATCCTAGCCCAAATAGGCCACCTAAAATCCTAATACACGTATTAGAACTCTTCTTAAGTAGGAATCACGTCCAAAATAGGTTACACAGGCTGCATGGATAAAAAAACACAGACGAAGGCAGCCAACACACGGACAAAAAAACCATTTTCGTGTAAAAAACACGTTACACGGTCTGAGACATGGCCGTGTCCCAAGCCGTGTCCTAGACTGTTTCGCCGGAACTCCCCTGTTTCGTCTCCAATTCATCTTATTTCGACTTTGTTTCATCAACTATCAATCATGGCTTCAATCTTGATCAAGAAAATCGACTTCAACATTAACACATTCTATATTAATTAGTAATATTTCACTAAAATTCAAACCATTACCTTTAACAGATAAAGTTTGATCAAGATCAATATGTGTCAGGAAGTCAGGCGATTGAAGAATGCAGAATTAATCAAAGAGCAATCATACGAGAACACAAGATTTACGTTGTTCGGTCAATCGACCTACGTCCACGGGCAACACACAAGTAATTCTATTATTTAGAGTCAAAACCGGCAAAATTGTTGTCAAGCCACCTATTTATACTTTATAATGAAACCCTAGCCAAAGTAGACCACCAAAAACCCTAATACACGTATTTGAACCCTTCCTAAGTAGGAATCACATCCAAATCAGGTTACACGGGCAAGAGATGCAAGACACGGCCGAGACCCACCAAGACATGGCCTGATTATGCGTGGCCGTGTAAAAAATTACAAGACACAGACAGAACACTCGAGACAAGACCATGCATTCTCGTCGGTGGAAGCCAGAAAACCCGACCAACCAAGACACGGTCGTGGCCAAGGCCGTGTCTGCCCAATTTTTTTCTCTTTCGGCTCCAGTGAATCACACGGTCAATCTCACCTCCGTGTAGCTCCCCGTGTCGATTCAGTAGCTCATTGTTCTTCACAAATCCGTCCCACTTTGACTCAATTCAATTCCTTCAAGGTTTGGTTTCGCCTTATATCAAGAAAATCACTTCAATATTCAACAATATGAATATATTTGAATTAACATTTTGTTAGCATAATATTCCGAATTTAAATGAATTAAATTAACATGTATATCAGAAAATAAACATTTTTTTTTGTTGACAAAATGTTAGTAGTGTCTTCCCACCATTGGAGAAATGCACCTCAACCTGAATTCAAGTACTTCATATAACGAGTGTTTTCATGAAGGGGCTTACATGAATGCGAATCTCAGTCAGAGGATTGGTTTTGCTGTTAGGATCTGTTCTCTTTTTTTTTTTTGGCAACGGAAACTCTCGATTCATTGATATCATGAAGAATATACATGCTCCATCAATCCAATTCTTCCTCCTTTTTCATTTTTGGCCTTGTATTTGGCTCTTTTTACCTATGTGAGGTGCTTTCTAATTTTTAATTGTTTTTTATTTGGCTTTTTGTTTAAGTTTTTGTCTGATTTTCTATTTTGGATTTGGTTCATTTTTCGTTTTCCTTTGTTCTTGGTTGGTTTTAATCTTGTCTTCTTGTTGGTTTCTTTTCGATTTAGATATTCCAACTGATTTTCTTTTTGAGTTTTTATTTGGTAATTCGTATTCCAAAAAATAAATTGAAAACTGAATAAAAAATTATAAAAAATGAAAACCAATACCTGTGAAATCAAACAAGAAAGAAATCAATTCTAAAAAACGAAACAGAAAAGGAAACCAAATGAAATTCAAATAAAAAATATTAAAAACCAAATAAAAACTAAATAATTCGTTTTGCTTTGATTTTATTCATCTTAAACATAAAGAGATGTTTTAGGGAATTTATAGAATGCTTATACAACGATATAAACACCATTCTTTTAACAAAAGTAAGAAAATAAATCTTGTATTCCTGCAAAGAACTTCTCAAAATGCTTCTGCTAAATGATTAACAATGTTGGTTTTTTAAGCTTGAATGGCTCGTTTTTGTTCATCTTTTGAAAAACCTCCAAGTTGAAACAGGACACCCATGAGCTTTGGGTCTCTTGTGGTACCTCTTTTATGACATGAGGAGGGGCTAAAATCATATTGTGTTTCGCAATAATTGAATCCAACTCAATCTCCTCAACGGGAGGTCATTGTCATCAGACTGTAGACTTCCCCTTAGGCTCATCACTTTGTTTTTGCGTCTGGACATGGTGTTCTCCAAAGGCGGAATTGGTTGCTCATTTTGCCTTCCAACCGTATGCTGTGTAGACTTGCTAGTAGAGGAATTAAGAAAGAAATCCTCAGTTGAGAAGTCCTTTTTAGATTTTTTGCGAACATTAACAAACCCGTGAAGATATGAACCTTCCTGACATGCTTACGTCAATTGAATTATTCTTGATAACAGGTTCAACGTCTATATATTCAAATTATTTTTAGTTGTTAGTTATTTTTTTTTTTTTGGAATCAAATGGAAAATTTACTCTATTTTTCTACTTATAAAAAAATTCTACTTTTCATCCGAGTTTATGCCTCGATTTTTGTGCATCGTGATAACCTTGTTATCAGATAGTCAAATAGTGACATCGAACTAAATAAGATGGTACCGATGAGTAGAATAACCATATCAAGAACCAATTTATCAAAAGCAATTTCTTAAATATATTCTTTAACATGTTCCTCAAGTGATTAAAGTCCATTAAAAATTAAAACATAAGTACTTTTTTATCATTACACTTAATTAATTCAATAACGACGAGATTTGAACTTTGGTTATTTAGTCATAAACTACTCAAAAAACTTAAATTGATGAATGAGATTAGAATCTAAATTCAACCACATCTTCCTGACAAACCATTATCGTCCGTAGTTATACGAATCCGGTTTAGTTTTGGATGGATTGCTTTTGGAACGAATACGGATTTTGAACCCATGAATTTCATAAGGAGGCAAAGTGGACAATAGAGATCTATGCCAATTGATCATAAAGCAACATACAGCTCATGAGCGAGCCCGATAAAGGAGGTCGTGAATAATTTTTACAGGAATGTGAGATTAGTTCCAACATATCGAAATTCAGCTTGGCTAAGATAAAAAAGAATTTAACGCTCTTCAACTAAAAAAATAATAATAAACATCTTAAAAATCGACTAGGCTCAACTTCATTTATAGAATAGATATTATAATACGGTAACGAAATGCAAACATAATCGTCCAAAACGATCAGTCACATTGTTTCAAAACTTTAATATACTTCCAGCGAGACTCCATATAATAAGAGTCATTATCTTGGGCATATACTCCACATTTGAAAGCATGAGAAGTACCACCACGACCATCTGCCTCAATTTTGAGAGTGCCATTAATATAGACCTTCACTTTAGCAGCATCAAAATCATGGACAACATTTAGCCGAAACCACTTGTCGTAGATGTCTGGAGCCAGCACAGGACCTCTGTAGTAGACGAGTGATCCATTGTAGACTCTGATCATGAGTGTTGATGCATGAGGAGGTGTTGGTCCAAATACTTGCATTATGCAAAACCCTGCTGCCCCGTAGGGCACATACCCTTATGCTTCGAATTTCCAAACCCCTGTTGAGTAACCATACCCCTGGAACAATTTTTTTTTTCAATTTTCTTTTAGTTTTTGTTAAGTTCAGAAGGAAAACTAACCTCGAGAAAATAGCAATACCATTTAAAATGAAAATTGATAATATAGAAATTTCTTTGGATTTTATTGAGGTGAAACAAAAAAATATGAGTAAAAATGAAACTTTCAACAAAAAACAAAGACTTGTGTGGCACAAATGGAGATTGTGTTTGGTAAGTCTTACATGTATGGCTATCTCAGTTCGTGGTTTGGTTTGGCTTGTAGGGGTATGAGGTTTATCAGTGGAGTAAACCCAGCACCTATGAACTCCATTGATGAAACTGTAACGTTGATCCTCAGGCACATTATATGGCCTCTGGATGTGCAAGTAGGATCGATTTAGTGGAAGAGAAATGAACCCTTTCGTAGGATCAAGAGGTCACCAAGCCAAAGCTTGGTTAATAGTCAGATGAAAAATAAAGATAGCTAATGTGTTGGTGAGCCAATTCATATTAATTTCTTGAAGAAGAACAAGCATATGTCAGGTCCAATTTATAGGGAAGTTATATGCAAGCGGGAAATAAATAAAGCTGGTGAATACGCTACATTAGCCGGTAGGAAAAGAAAAGGAAAGAAGACATTAGTACTGCAACATTAAGAGGAGGTGGAGAGTTCGATTTTCGGTAAAATTAAATAAAATGACTTATTAAAAAGAAAAATCACTAACTGAAGAGTAAAATATGTAGTTAAGTTGGAATGGCTCTATCTCAGGGAATTTTTTTTTTGAGAAAGTAACAAAATGAGTGTAAATTAAGAGAATTTAAATTCCTTTAACTTCATACATTTTTTTATTATATTTCAAACAGAACAAAAGGCAAGATAACAAAATGAATTGTCATGGGAACAAAGAACACAACACAAATGGACATTGCATATATACATCCCAATACAATCAAGGAAGACTATACATGTAAATTTCAAGAAATTCATGAAGGTAATGAATAAAATGAAATATATTAAATTTTTAATGCAATTTCCTTTGAAATGTATATGATCTCAGTCAAAGCAAGAACTTTTGGTCAAAGGCTGTAGAACTGATCACTGGAGCCAAAGAGAAGCAACAAAAATTGCAAGAATTAAAAATAATCTGAAACCTATGACCAATAGAATTATTATTTTTTTCAGTGATTAATATAGGAGTAGGTCAAGATGCTACTCAATAAAGCCAGAAAATTTTTAAAAAATAAAAAGAGCATCAATGGTTTCTATCAAAACTCCAATCAGGACAAAGAAGACTACACAAATTAAATTTTAAATTTTATTATTACTCAATGATCGAACTCAATCATTATCAATGATAAAAATATACAAATGGCTTTCAGTCTGTTAAAATATTGCAATTGTAAAGATAGACCAATGCAACAGATAATCAATTTTGGAAATTAGATTTGATTAATTTTTGATACAAGGATATAATTTTCCATACAAACATTATTTTCTTAACTAATTAAATAAATTCAAGTCCAGCCTAATCCGGTTTTTCTAGTGGCCGAGCTTGGGCTGAGTGTTAGGCTCAATCACTAGGTTTGACCTGATCTGGCAAGGTGGCGTTGGTTGGAGATTGGTCCAATCATAAAACAGCTGAAATGGGAACACGTTTGGATCTGATCATGGAGAATAAGCTCAAGGGTTCTAGCTTGACAATAGTGTCTTGACAGATTATTCGTCAAGTTTCTTTTTTCATTAATACCCTATCAATTAGTTGTTCCGTATAGACAGGAATTAGAGCTGGTTAATCAAGCATAGCTAGCTAGCTAAGCTTGCTTGGAGAATTATTCTAAGAACCAATGCTTCGTGGGTTAGGGTGTTGAGGGTAATTAATTTTACACCAGGAGATCTTTTGAGTTTGCAGGCAGCCAAACATGGTTCTTGGATCTGGAGTAGCTTGAAATGGGGTTTTTAGTTCGAAAGAGTTTAAGATGGCAAATTGGATCAGGTAGCAAGAAAACATTAAAAACACTTTAAATATAAAAAAAAAAGTAAAAATCAATCTACACTCTGATTTGTAGTGCAAGAAAATTAATATGTACGGCTATTTATATTTTAAAAACGATTTAAAATAAGTTCGTTGTCGATAGCTTCATATACCTGCATTCGCCAATGATGGCGGGAATATTAACTGCTGAGGCGGAGGCTTTCAGGATGACGCTACTGTGCATCAAGACATCACATATTAGGGTTGAGTATGGATCGGTTTGATTCAGAGATTTGGAGATCTCTGGAACCGAACTGGTTTTTGGAGATTTGGGTTTCTCCATAATAGGAACAGACCCAAATCTCTGAAATCTCTGAACTTTATGTTCGGTTTGGTTCGGATATTCAGATATTTGGGTTGGTTCAATTGGTTCGGTTCTAATTCGGTTATTTCCAATAAAATCCAATTTAAATATAAGAAATATTCTATTTTTCATATCTTAAACATATAAACATATTACAATAACACAAAATTAAATCCCAAATACAATCAAAACATAATAAATCCCAAATAAATCCAAAATACAATAAAAGATTAAAAAAACACGGCAATATTTCGTTCTTGAGAAATTTAAGGTTCCCACTCCAAATTTAGTTGGCCATCTAATGTTGGGAGAATATTTGGATCATGCCACCTCTGTAAAAAATATAAACAAAGCGCATTAATTTTCAATTGGATGTAAATAATATATATAAATAAAAAAAATCTGAACATAATAAAAAATAAAAACAAACTTGATTTACAATCATCAAGCTCTTGAATAATTTCTTTAATTTCAATAGGTTTGTTTGAAATTCTCAACCAATCTTGCAAATAAATAAGAACTTCAGCTGTAATAGGATTTAAAGAACTCTTAAATTTATCTAAAGTTCTTCCTCCAGTGCTAAAAGCAGACTCAGAAGCCACGTTTGAAGCTTGAATAGTAAAAACATCCCTTGCTACCTTAGCCAAAATGGGAAATCTAACCTCATTCACCTTCGACCAATTTATCAGATCAAACTCAACTCTGTACTTTTCAAGACGCTCATCCAAATATTTATCTTATTCTCATAAAACTGTATCTTCTTGATCTTTCTCCTCTTCAATAAAAAAATCATCAACATAGCCTTTCTTAGCATTAATTAAATCATCATTCTTCTTCAAAACAGAGAAAGATGACTTACCTTCTTTTGAATGATCTCCTTCCATCACCCTATATTCTGCTATCATCTCAGTCAATGATTTAATAACCTTTTTCGTCAAGTTTTCTGCCATATTTTTTCCATAATGATTATTGTACTTTACCTTGAGATATTTGATCTTATATCTAGGATCCAGTACAACAACTACAAAAGACATTCTATTTGTTAAATCAATAGAACCACAATATTTGTCAATTTTTTCCCTCATTTCTCTACTCATGTGAGACACAGTAAGATCATCATCATTTTTACAGAGTTCTATTTCCTTCAAAAATTGCATTATCTCAGGAAAGTACACAGTTGAAGTAGAATAAGATGAACTGGAGAAATTACAAGTTGCTTCATAAAATATTTGCAAAAACTGAGTCCAAATTTTTGCATTACTCAAATCCCTTTCAATTGGCAAATCTGACCCAACTTCTTTTGGAAAATTTATATCTTTATCCTCAAACCTAATAAATAACTTTTTATATGAGATAGCAATTCTAGCATTAAATAAGTTGAATTCCACCTAGTAGGACAATCCAATTGCAGAGAAGATTGGTATTGCTCCCTCAACACATTGCTTAAACATATCCAATCTTTTAGGACTACTCCTAATATATTTCACAACACTTCTAATTCTTTTTAGTGCATCATCAGCAATCGCAATGTCATCTCTAACAATTAACTGAAGAATATGCGTACAACATCTCATATGAAAATGCATTCCACCCAAAGATAAAGTATTTTTTTTCACAAGTCTCTTTCTCAATCTCTCAATTGCAACATCGTTATTGGATGCATTGTCAACAATAAGGCGCATCAATTTTTTTCAACCCTTATTCATTCATGCAAAATTCAATAGCATTTCCAATATTTATCCCCGTATAACTTTTAATAACACAAAAATTCAAAATCTTTTTATGCATATTCCATTCAGATTCAACAAAATGAGCAGTCAAAAATATATAAGACAAATTTTGAATGCTTGTCCAAGTATCAGTGGTTAATGAAACTCTCTGACTGCAAGATGAAATATAATCAAATAATTTTTTCTTCTCTTTCACAAATAGAGAAAAATAATCTAGTGAACCTAGATTGAATTTGAAATTGAGGTACACTAGCTTCACAAAACTCTCTAAATCCATCCCTCTCAACAAACCTAAAAGGCAGTTCATCATTTATGATCATCCTCACTAATGCCTCCCTAACCAATTGTTGATCAAAACGCCAACAAGTTAACTTACTATCTTCAGAACCAACACACTTACTGAAATTTAAAGTTGTTTGCAACTTATCTTTAGTTTTGTGTGCCTCAACTAATTCTTTTTTCCCTTGAAATGTTTTTACAAGTTTATCTCAAATGTTTCCATAAAGATGAAGTGATAGCCTCACTTTTTGCTATATAATTATTTCCACACCAAATACAAGCTACCTTACTAGTTTCTTTCCCATCCACATCCAACAACATCTCAAAATTATACCAAATTCCAGACCTGTGTTTTTTAGTTTTAGGTGCAGATATACCTTCACTTTCCATTGCATCCCGAATTAAAGACTCAGCCATGACAGGAAGGTCTGAAGAATTGACCGCACTCGAAAATTTTCACTTGTTACTTAAATTGATTCATCCTAAGATTACATAATAATACCAATCACTTGTCAAAAAATAATAATAGACAAATTTAGTTAGATTTAATAAACAAAATCCCTGCTCCTCGAAAGTTCGTCAACGACCGAAACCTCCTACTAACTCTGATATCTCTGAAGCAAGCAACACAATCAAGGTCTGCAAAAAGGTTGACAACAAATTAAAATCAACATCGATCACTGACAACCCTAAATCACAACACATTGATTGAAAAAAATAAACCCTAATAAAAATGAGATGAAATTTACTAACCAGATTAGAGAACAGAGGCGATGAGAGAGATGGGAGATTGGCGTTTTAGAGCGTCGGAGTGAGGGAGAGCCGACGAGAAGATAGGTGAGTGGGGTCAGAGAGCGTCAGATAGTGACAATGAGGAGATGGGTGAGTGGCGTTAGAGAGCGTAAGACAGCGACTATGAGAAATGAGGAGATCGGTGAGTGGCGAATGGCGATAGCGATAGAGACTAGAATAGAGGCAACGAGAGAGAACAAAGAAGTGAGAATCAATTAATAAAGGGTCGACGAGACGATGGGTGAGTGACGTCGGAGTGCGACAATGAAGACTAAGGAGATGGGTGAGTGGCGGGCTGGCGGCTGGCGAGTGGTGAACTGGTGATAGCGAGAAGCGCTAGCGGGAGACGACATAGAGCAAATCTAGGGTTTGGGAATAAGTTCGGTCTGATCCGGTTTGGTTCTCAATTCAGTTCTTTACTTGAGATCCAGACCCAAACCAAATAAAATTTCAGTTCGATTTGGTTCGGAGAAAGTCAAAAAAATCAACAATTCTTTTCGGTTTCAGTTTTTGGTTCAAATATTCAGTTTGATTATTTCCAGGACTCGTGCTCAGCCTAACTACAGATACATGAGACTAACAAAAAAGTCAAGAGTGACTGATAGCAAAAATCAGTCATGTAGCAAACACAAACAAAAATATGAAATAGTAGCCACTACTGTGCATAAAGACATCATAGATACATGATAGTTGCAATTCAAACCAAAAAAAACCCACCATGCCGATGTCCTCATTGATGAACATAAAACAGTCAATTCATCATATGCTAAAAACAGGGGGCCTATCTATAATAATAAGACCAAAAGGGGTAGAACCAAGCAAAGCTTCACGATTTCATCCAGCCTTAATGGTGCACGGAGGAAGGAGGCCGTCACAGCGGAGAATGCGACAAAGAGTTAGCAACGTCAATGACAAACCGATACCTGACATCGGACTTGGCAAGCCTGTCCATGGCTGTGTTAATTTGGTCAATTCGAATCACCTCAACATCTGAAGTAATATTGTGCTTTGCACAGAAGTCTAACATCTCCTGTGTCTCTTTGATCCCTCCAATGTCGCCTCCCCCAACAAGCTTCCGTCCTGCA
>CAODLS011626642.1:0-13891 GCA_948243855.1 Flueggea neowawraea
GAACTCTTTCCAATTATGTGCTATATAATTCTTGGATCAAATGAGATTCACATCTTATGTTAGGCATTATCCCATTTTAATGCCTAAGATCAGGACAGTCCCACTACCTATGTTAAGTCAAACCTACATTTGAGTGTTAGGAAAAACAATTATCCTAACCCCTGCCTCACAAAGATAATCTAATGTGCCTAGCTTTGGCATAGCCCAATCTTTGAAGATCGATGCCTTGACAAAGTTTCGAATTAGGAAGGAACTTTACGGCTTACATGGCATGAACGGATTACCATACATTCATTCATGCAAAGCATATAAATAAAGTGCATAAATTTAAACGTGACATATCATGGGCCAAAAACCTAACTCTAAGAAGCTACATCTAGTGTCTTCCTTCGAGTTGGGCTGGCTCTCCCTCCTTTTGGGCTCCGTCTCTTGTCCTGATTACAAGGTCTTCATTATTTAAAAATTAAATATATTCTATAAAAAATAAATATGACATAAAAATAGACGACAAGTAGACCGTATTTAATTTACAACCCAATAATGAAAAACTAGGCCCATGACATGCACCATGCATAACCATTCACGAAAAATTTAAAACACCAACATAAGATCAAATCTCAATATGCAAGTAAGAACACATGGCAAATCTAATTTTAATTATGTCCGTAGCCATTACGAGAAATCGTGTATTTGGATTTCAAGAACTAACCCTATGAATGGTTTGGGTGTTACCCCATTAGGTCAAACTCGTTGACCAACTCATCAAATGAGTCGTTCTTTGAAAACCCTAAATATACTACTAGATCAATAAGTGCCATCGATTTTTCTAGTCAATTTATGTTAATCAATTTACATGTTGTGATTTAACCAATTAAAAAATAAACATATAATTATATAACCAAATCAAATTTGGCATGCATCATAAACAATCCAAATAATTCGGTGTTAATCATAAGCAAAACACATTCAACATGAATAATACACTTTAATCATATTTGATTTCGACCTAAAAACCCTAAAAAAGTTATGAGTCTTATTAAGCCAATCATAATAACCAAGACATTAGGCAAAACCAATTCGGATTCAACCCTAAAATAAAATTCCAGATTTGTTTTTAAACCATTTAAAACATACAAGTCCAGATTTTATCAAGGTCGAACTTATAATCAACTAGATTAGACATTGAGACCGTTCTGATACCACTGTTGGGTTTCTTATGCGAATAAACACCTAATGTATGCAGCAAAAAAAATAATATCAATCAAGAAACGTCTAGGAACACTTTATGTAATCATAATTAATAAAAGGAGGCCGAACTTGTGTACCTATTTTACTTTGCCGAATTGTTTTCTCCAAAACAAAGCTGGCCGAATTTGATTTCTCCTTCCTCCTTTGTTTGTGCCAAATGCAATTGACCTAGGGACTGCTAAATAATAACTCCCCTCTACTCTTACACACACACAAGATCGTTGATTAGGCTAATATGTGCTAGCACTTCTTTTAGAATCTCTATTATAAAACTCACAAATAATTTTCTCTCTTTGTTTATGGCACTCACTAATTCAGCCACGCCATGAAAAGAATGCAAGGAGTGCACCCTATTTATAGGCATATGAGGAGACATAAATAGGTGCATAAAAGAATCCTAAATTCCCTCATTGACCTTGAAAAATTTGGTCCTCATCCTATTCAAACAATAGGGTGCCGAATTTGCTTTCTTAGTCTCACTAGGTTTGTCTTTCTTGTCCCACAAGAATATTCACTTCCTAATTAATTTTGTCACATACAAATTAGGATTTTATTTTCCTTGTAAAACAAGAATAAAACTCCTAATTAGTGATGGACTCCTAATTAGTTAATGCATGTGTTGAATTCATCCTTGTCAAACAAGGAAAGTGACTCCAAAAAAATAGGAGAGGTGTTGTGTGCCGAATTTTCTCACTTCTAATTAGGTTAGGTGGTGCCGAAATTCTAATGGGTTTCATTAATGTAATTGGGCTTATAATTATATGATACATTATCATTTAATAAACCACTCATATGAGCCGAATTATGTCACACATAATTAAATACCCATAACCCTAATAACTAATGATTTATATTAAAAGTCCATTACATTAATGGACTATGTATTAAATCTTATTTAACACATAAATCATGAAACCCTGAATTATTATTGATGAATCAAATTACTCATCTTAATAATTCAATTAATACAAGGAGAGAATCTTTGTAACTAATCCAGATATTTATTGTGTATCCTGTAGGTTCATTCAATGTTGGCAATGAGCCTAAAATTAATTTAAAACTCATAAATCATAATTGGTCTCTAGCAAGACATCATGATTACCCAAATTGAAATGAATGTCAATTATGAATCAACATAACCTAATTACAACCTTATACAACCCTTTTTCTCTAGATATCAAAATTAGTATAAGGCATGGAACAAGTCACCATTATTTATGCTAAAACATTTCCTTGATCTATAAGTGATCCTGACTAAGTCAAACAAATGATAACACTTATCCCTTTTTTTGGGTGTGGCCACACATTACTCAGTTACACTAATCAACTGGCCGGTGATATCTTCTCTCTTTTCGAGAGTGGCATTCACTTCACTTCACTCTTGTTCCTTTGCATGACTCATGGCATACCCAATCATACCCATACTTGTTACTCATTACAAATAACGTTAGACGTATGTCAAAGTATACGAGAAATCACCAAAGAATACATAGTGATTTCAGGTCGAGGGATTCTAGTATAAGCAATGTATGAGAAATACTTATGACCTTTCAACCATGTTGTATTTTGATAAGCGGATCGATCCAAAACACTATTCTCTAACATGTTCTTATGTTCTCTAATTCATATCTCATATGCTATGACCAGTGAAACATGGTCATCTCAAAGAATACATACTACTCTTGGTTTATTATCACTCTCATGACAATAATCGACTAGGCACATTTAGAATAATATTATTTTATGCTTCAATGTTTTACTTTCCAAATCACATATTTGATAACTTAAGCAGAATCACTATTTATGGATGTTTTATCAAATTAGACATGCACAGGAAAAATAATGAGATAAAACAATGTCTCATAATATTTATATATAAAATATAATCTTGATAAAATGTATTTGGGGCTAGGGCTTACACTAACAAAAAGTGTCACGACCATGACACTTTTCAGTTTTTCTTGTCACGGCCATTACACTTTTCCTCACGGCCATGAAACTTTTTTCCACCTTGGAACCTTCATTTTCTTCATGTTGTATTGAGTTCTTTTGGGGCCTTTCCATCTTGCATCATTTTTCCATCGTTGCCCACTCATTTTTCTCCAAATTCAACATCCTACAATCATCACAAACTTTATAAGAATTTTGCTCCAAAGTCATGATATAAAGGATGAAAATGGATAAATTCTTGCTTGAAATAATGTGTAAATTTAACATACATCAGTATGGAAGAGATGGAATCTCGATTAGTGATGTTAAGGATGCTCTATTGCCTGAAGAATTGAAGAGTTTAACTTCCAGTTCAGGTAGAGACAGAGTGGAGTATGGGTTAATCGTGTGTAAGGGCAATATAATGGGTAAGAATCATGGGTTGAGGTGTTATCACTATTAGGATATTGGACACATTAAAAAGAATTGTCCACATAGGAGAAGCGGTATCGAATCTAGGGCAACAGTAGTTCAGAATGATTCTGTGGAATATCAGGATAATTCTGACGATGGCGAAAGCAGTGAAGTTTTGACAATTACTGCATCTATATCTAAAGATAGATGGATTATTGACACTAGAGCAGCTTATCACATGAACTTTTTAGGAAACTATTTGATTCTTTTAAAGAATGGAGAGGCAGTGTGAAATTGGAAGATGGTGAGAAGCTGAGTGTTGAAAGCAGTGGTTATTTGAAGATTAGGATGCATGACGGGATGGTAAAAAAACTTGATGCTTGGTATGTCTCGGGGTTGCCAATGAACTTGATTTCTGTTGGCGCTTTGGGTAAGAAAGGTTATGGTTTCTCTAGGAAAGGTGAAGAAATTCTGGTGTTCAAGGGTTATACGGTAGTTATGAAGGGTAAATTGTGAAATGGCATTTACACGTTAATTGGTAACTCGATAGTTACTAATATGTTAAAGACTGTTGTAATATCAACAGAAAAATGGGTGGAGTTTCTGATTGAGACTCCGAAACAGGCAAAGATTGAGCAAGTTAATTCACGAAGGCTAATAACAAGTAAGCCAAGGCATGGTAATTTTGTCGGTGATGGACAAAGGCAATCACTAAAAAACATAGGAAAGGTGCGGGGTGGTGTGTTGTTAGGAGTGAATGGAAAGCAAGCAAGTGGAGACAAATCCAGGTTGGAATTGGTTTGTTGTTGCAGGACTTGAGCCCTTCAGGGGTATGGCAGAGGAGAGATTCTATGGTATGAGTTGTACGGGAAAAGAAAATTTACTTCAAGGTGGAGAATTATTGAGATTGAAATGCCATTTTCTTAAACAATTGTGGATCCATGGTATGAGTTGTATGGGGAAAGAAAATTCAGAATGGGATGGATTGGAGATGAAAAATAAGTGTTTTGGCTGAACAATGTAGGACACGGCCGTGTCCCATACCGTGTGGTACCAAAGTTGGTTTTTTTTCCATTGCACAATTTGGTTCTTCTATATGTGTCTTGATGTCTTCATTCGTGTCTTATGTCCCTACAACCGTGTCTTAATTATGGAACATTTAAATACATGTGTTAGGGTTTTTCGTGGTCTATTTTGTCTAGGGTTTCATTATCGACTGTAAATAGGTGGCATGGGAACAATTATTGCAAGCCTTAGTAAGCTTGTAAGCCTTTGAACACCGGTTTGACTCTGAAAAATAGAATTGCTCAATCTCGGCCCATTGACGTAGGTCGATTGATTAAACGACGTAAATCTTGTGCTCTTGTGTGATTGCTTTTGTTTAATTCCGCGTTCTTGTATCTCCGATTTTCCTGAAACCAGTATATCATCAAAAAATACGAGCACAAACTTGTGGAGAAAAGGTCAAAAGACCTAGTTTATCAAGGTTTGAAATGTGGACGGGGCATTGCATAGCCCAAATGGCATCATTAAATATTCATAATGTCTGTTATGTGTTTTGAATGCCATCTTGTAAAACTCAGGTAGATGAATTCACACTTGATGGTAACCAATAGTGAGATCGAGCTTATTAAAATAGGCAACTCCATGAAGTTCATCCATCATGTCTTCTACTGTGGGAATTGGAAATTTGTCTTTTATTGTTGTCGGGTTTAAGGCTCTATAATCAGTGCAAAACCACCAGAATCTATCTTTGTTTTTCTCCAAGAGCATTGGTGAAGAGAATGGGCTGGATTTGGGATGAATCAATCCCGAATTCAACATGTCATAAAGTTGCTGCTCAATCTCATCCTTCTAAAAGTAGGCATAGCGATGGGGTTGGACGTTGATTGGGCTGGTGCCCTCTTTTAGCGTGATATGGTGCTCAATATCTCGTTTATGAGGTAGTTGTGAGGACTCCTGAATAATATCATCGAATGCCTCAATTAATTCTTTGAGTTCTTGTGGTACATGTGTTGAATTGCAATCTTCTTCAACGTATATGGCGAGCACAACGTTTCCTTGGCGAGCTTCCTCAGAGACGCGTTGAAAATCTACACGTTGGATGTGTGTTGTTCCGAACCCTTGCAAGACACAATTTTGGCTACTCCATTCAAATTCCATAGTGAGATTTCACCAATTGCAGACCATTAGAAACAAGTAAGAAATTGAAAGGGAAACTCCCTCTTATTAATCAGGCTTCAGCCTCTTTAAATACAAGAAAGTCCCACAAAATATGAATAACATATAGTAGAAATAAGAGGAAACAACCCCTACAATCAAGGTAGACCCACTCTCCTATTATTCTAGCCATGACTGGAACAAAAATCAAAAACAACAATCAATCAATAAAGCTATTAATCAATAAAGCTATTGACTTTTTCAATCGAAGCCTATGCAACATATTTTGGATTTTGATGCCTTTACCGCCTTGGTCTGGAACTTGTTCTGCCAACTTGACTCTCATCAGTGTATATAGATGACGTGATTATGAAGTTCAAATGAGAAAAAAATAACATGTAGCCCATTGGAGGCAAGGCTTTAGGAGGATAATAGTGAAAATATAGATTTGGTACCAATATATGCAATGGCAATCCAAGAGAGGGGTGAATTGGATTTTTTGCAAATTAAAAAATTTGATGAAAATCTTTTGCAAATGAAAACAAATAAAAATATTCTTTTGAAATCAATATCAAAGTTAAATGCGGAAGCTCTAAAGATCCAATCCACACACTCAACAATAAATCAAATGCAATTGTAAATCAAATAAAGAGAGAAAAGGAGATAGAAATCCAAAATAGGGCCCAACTAGAAAATCAAAACCACTTGTTTTCAAGACAAAACAAGCAAACCAAACCTCTAGTTTTTGCGGGTTTAACTAGGAAACTGAAACTCTAGTTTTCTAAGGCTCACTAGCAAACACTCTTTTTTTTAAGGCTCAACAAGGAAACCTATCTACCCAAGCAAACAACCTTGCTTGTTACATAATTAACCCAAAAGTATAACAAATTAAGTTCACTTAAACCTAGAAAAGTGATAGCAAATAAATAACTCAAAAGGGTTAGAAAGGTAGAGAAGAGAGAAATAATAATAGCAAGGTATAGCAAATCACTCTCTTACTTTCGTTCTGACCTAGGACATCTATTTGTAGCCACTCTAAAGAATATAGCCGTTGGAGCCTTGAAGTAGCCTTTGTGAGAGAATAAAATATTATGTTTTAATTGATCTCACTGGCACTAATGTGTTTTGTTGTTCTTCAACGTGCGTTCTGATAAATGTTCATTTATATATGTTTGTACCATTGATTTCTTATTGTTTTTTGTATTATTCAAGCATTGTTGGTGAGTTATGGTCCTTAAATTATTTATATTTCCCTTTCAGGTCATTTGATGGTGTCTTGATGGAATCAAACAAAAACATATCAAAACAGAGATTACACGAGAAAGTTTGAGGCACCACTAGAAAGACACAGTTTGCAAATGAAATACACGGGTGTGTAATATCTTTTTTGCTTCCTTGTGTCCAAATGCAAAACACACTTGCAGAACCAAACACACAGTCTGTGACCAAATTACACAGTCGTGTAATGTACTTTTTGCATATGTCCTATTTGTCAGAGTTAAGTGCACCTCCAGAAAGCAAGACACAACCTGGTAGTGAAAGACACGGTCGTGTAATTACCTTTTTATCTGTGTCTTACCAGCATTGTAAAAACACGCGTCAAATGGGCGAAATGACGGAGTTTTAAAGCACGACACAATTTGAGAGCCTAAGACACGGTTGTGTAATCATGACTTTGCCTGTGTCCTACACAGCTTGGTTTTCTCCACCCATTTCAACCTATTTAATGGGCTTTCAAGTTTTAGACCAGAGGAGGCCGTCATTTACACTTAAGAATAGAGTCAGAGAGAGGGGAAAGGCTGGGTTTGAAGGAAAGAACACTTTACATGTGTGTTACACCAACAATGAGTGAATTTCGGTTGGATTGAAGGATTCTCAATGGGTTCTTTCTTTCTATCTTTTTTCATTTCATTCTTGTTGTTTTATCTGCTATAACTATGAACTAATTCTTCACACATTTAGATGTGATGAACCGTAGGACAAATTTATGAATCGATCTTGTTACTTTGCTCATTTGTTTGTGATTTATGGCTCACCTGTGATACATTATGTTGTTGAATCTATTTTGTCAGCATTTTGGTTTGACATTGATTGCATGCTTGGTAATTGAGAGATTTATTGCATGTTTAGAATCTCTTATAGGTGAGAAGAGTTCCACACAAACCTAGAGATAGGTCGATGTAAATCTTTCGGATTAAGGTCAAACTTAATATGGGAATTCATAAAATAAAGTAATGCAACATGGGGGTTTTAATTAGGAAGAGATTTTGGTTAATCAACTTGATGTTAGAGGTTAACTGACTCGAGAGAGAGGTTAATGTAGTTTAGGAATTCCTACGGTCCATTTTACAAATGAGTTAGCGAGTGACGAGGTTGACATTTGTTTGGGAAGTCCTAGTGGGATTCAACATCTGGATGCTATACTTTTACCTTGATTTCATGGGTTTTAAACTCTCTTTGTACTGTTGTGTTTTGACTTTGTTTGTCGGTACTCATTTAGCATTTATTGAAACCCATTTGAATTGTAGGCCAGATAACAGGGAGACGGTAACTACAAGTACTCTTAATATCTGTGGGATACGACATTCGGTACTCAGGTCCACATATTATAATTGATAGGTACGCTTGCCTGGTTCTGTCTATCAGGTTTTTGGCACCGTTGTCGGGGACTAAGATATTAGGAAAGCCGTGTCTTTGTTAATTTAGTCATTTTGGTTATATTTGTTTTTCTGTTTAGTTGTGTTTTTATTTACTTGTGTTTGTTTATATTTTGTTTTTCTTCTCTAAAGTTTGATTCTTTTTGTTGGTTTAAAATTTATGTCTTTATGGAATTACGCTTTGGTTTTCTTATGTTTGTTACTCTTTCAGATTTTGTTGGCATATGACCATAGGAAACTCTTTAGAGATGATTCAAGAAGATCCTAAAATTGAAAGAACACTTTGAAGTATTAGACGCTCCAAAATGGAGCAAAACATTGAAAGAGATATACCAGTAGCTGCAACTATTGAACAACCAATGACCATGTCGAATTATGCGAGAGCACACTTGATGGGAGCTGAGTCTAGCATTCTTAGAGCAACTGTTGCAGCCAGCAACTTTGAGATCAAGCCCAACATCATTCAAATGGTGCAACAGTTCATCCAATTTGATGGTTTGCAAGATGAGGACCTAATGCACACTTGGAAACTTTTCTTGAAATTTATGACACTTTCAAGATAAATGGGGCCTCGAATGATGCTATAAGGCTAAGACTATTTCCATTTTCACTCAGAGGGAGAGCTAAGCAGTGGTTAATTCCTTGCCGAGAGGTTCAATTACAACTTGGGATCAAATGGTAGAGAAGTTCTTACTGAAATACTTCCCACCCGCCAAGACTGCTAAGCTTAGGAATGATATCTCATCCTATGCACAGATTGAGGCAGAATTACGCTATGATACAAAAGGAATGATTTAAAGAGTTTTTTAGGAGATGCCCACATCATGGTTTGCCAACATGTTTACAACTTTAGACATTCTACAATGGGCTAAACCAAGGAACTAGGCAAATGATTGATGCTGCAGCTAGGGGAACTCTAAACAATTAGAGGCGGCTCAGGATCTTATTGAGGAAGTGACTATGAACAATTATCAATGGCACACTGTTCGTTCTAAGCCAATGAAGTTAACTGGGGTGTATGAAGTGGATGTTGTAACAGGACTAGCCATGCAATTGGAAGCTTTGAGTAAGAAAGTTGAAGTGTTATATGAGGTAAACCAACAAGATGCATGCTGTGAATTATGTGGTGGATGACATAGAAGCCAAGAATGTACATAAACTTTGAACTATATGGGCAATGCTCCTTATTCTCAAAATAACCCACATAGTAACACCTAAAATCCAGGATGGAGAAACCACCAAAATCTCACTTGGGGTGGTCAAATGGAAACAAAGACAAACCTATTCACCGGGATACCAAAAACAACCAGCCCTAGAGAAGAAGACAAACCTCGAGGAGTTAATGACCAAATACATTGAAGCTTTTGAAAAAGGGTTCACACATATTGAGAATAATTTGATGAATCATGGGACTTCAATTCAAAATCAATAGATTTCTCTCCACAACTTGGAGAATCATATTTGTCAGATTGCCAAGTTGTTATCACAAAGGTAGCCGGGCTCTTTACCAAGCAACACTTAATCAAACCCTAAGGAGCAAGTCCATGCCATTTTTCTATCTGGGGATGATCAATGAACAAAGAAAGAAGAATATATAAAGAAAAATGAAGCAAAGAAAGTCGAACCAAAGAGAATGCTCCGTGTGTACAAGCCTAAACTTCTATATCCTCCTTCTCTCTATCGAATAGAACATATGAATACATTCTTTTGGAAGTGGAAAGAAGGTAATTAAAGTAGAAAAGAAACCAGAGCAAGACAAAGCCACAAAGAAGAAGGAAGTGATCGAACAACCCCAACCAGTAAAGGATTTCAAGCTTCAAATTCCAAATCCTGTTGCAAACCCCAGACTGCCACTAACCATGTTTGAAGATGAGCGGTTTAGAATCTTCAAGAGTGAGCTACCAGTAAAACTGAAAGTGTTAGTTTTAGTGCCATAGTCCAATCATTTATGTGCATTGTCATTTGATTTATCAATTAATAACGAGGCATTTCATTTCATATCTATGAACTATTATATGTTTTATGAAGATAAAACCTCCATGAATAGTTTATTCTTACTTATGTCATCAAGTTTGACTTGCTAGTAAAACCATAAGGTAAAAAGAATACTATTATAAACGTCCCTAATCGATTGTTATCATGGGAGTGATAACAAACCAATTTTAGTATGTTGCTAAGTTGATAATCATGTCTTACTAATTATGGATATAGGATATGACTAAGAACATAGATATATATTAGGGAACATGTATTGGACTGACCCGCTATGAAAACACTTCATGGATCTATGTCATACGTTTCTTTCATACAGTGGTGATGTTTGAGTCCTCTGACTGAAGCTCACTATCGACTCCTACATAAGGAATATCATGTTTGTCTTAGTCAAACATTATCCATAACAGGGTAACAATAAAGGCTATAATTGGATATGTCATGAATCTTGTAGAGGAGTGATAGTGAGAGTGATGGATTTGTTCTTCTTTTGAAAAGTGATATCTTTAGGCCACTTGACGAGTAAGATTGATGGAATGTATGCATACTCAAATGAATTGATGAAAGTGTTTATCAATATCATTTGTATGTCAATCTACTTCGGATCAAGAAATACATTAAGCTATATGAGGCTGACATGTAACCATGCCTTATGCTTAATATAGATATCGTGAGACAAAAGGACTAAATATCAATCTATGAAAGGTTAACTCGAATCATCGAATACCACTTGATTTTGAATTTCCATAATGTATTACTAGATACCGCTTATGCACTTTGGACCCAATTTTTGGGAGGTCCATTGCCATTTTCGAGTCGACTTATTGGGTCACACACAATAACGATTTGAATTTGTTCACAAATATTCTCTCTTATGGTAATTAAATTATTAAGATGATTAATTTGATTAATCATTAATAATTTAGGACTTTATGATTTAGGTCATAAAATAATATGAGATATTATCCATTAATGTGATGAGCTTTTAATATTAATTACCTCTTATAATGTTTTGGGTATAAATTATGTGTGACATAATTTGGGCCATGTAAATTAATAAGGTAGTGATTTAATTAGTGATAATGTATCAAATAATTAAAAGCCCAATAACATTAATGAAGACTCTAAAATTCGGCATACATATAAAATGATTAAAGTTTGACTAGGTCAAATGTTGACTAAGTCTTACTTAATCCACTTTATTAAGGACACCTAATCTTAAAAGGATTTCTACCCCTTTTGTGACAAGGAATCCTAACCCTAAACTAAATAAGGATTTTGTCTGCACCAATACTTAATTAGGAATTAATTTTCTTTGTGCGACAAGGGAAAAATTCGGCTAGGGTTTTCTTATGTATTCGGATTGCACACTCCTAATTGGATTAGGAGATCTTATCCTTGTATGGTAAGGAGAAATTCGGCTGCTATTGGACATATTAGGGTTTCTATTCTTCTATAAATAGCAAGGCCGAATTTCACATCCTTTCGTAAGGCTCAAGGCTGAATTAGTGTGTGCCACCAAAAAGAGAGAAAATCAGTATTTGTGTAAGATGGAATAGAGATTCTTCGTGCTAGTACACATTGCCATTCCAAGTGAGTTCATTTGTGTGGATATATTTTAACATATTTATGCAAAGGCAGCGTGAGAGGAAGAGTTTCAAGTTTCATACTATAAGCTACGCCAACACTCCATTCAATCATACGCTCTAGCATTCGATTTTAAGGTAAAATATGCTAACCCTAATCATTTATGTCGATATGCATGGATCCTTGGTGGAATTCTAGATGTAATTTTTTTTGGTTTCCACTGCCATGTATGCTTATGAATGTCATAAACTTAGTTACGAATTCTAACAGTAGTATCAGAGACACTTGCATTATTGACATAACCGATTATTTTTTCTGCAAATATTGTTGAATGTTTGTTGTTGTAAATTCGGCCTTGCTTTATATTTTGCTATTATTTCCGAATACTATGATGTGATATACGGTTAATTTAGCAAGATTAAATTTGGGATTTTATGAACAATGAGAATTATAAACCACCCTTGCAACCGGCTTGTGAAAACACCTTATACATGAACGTTTAAAATCAATACACTAATATGATTTATTGATTGATATTTTTGTGTTTATACTCTGATTATGATTGATTTGAATAAATATTCAAAATTCATGGTGCATGACATAGCCCAATTAACCCAATGCGATTGCATTTTATTGAATGTAAATGTTTGACATATGTGCCATTTATTGTTCTTCAATTTCAATTTCATGGAAATTGTGCCTTGTTTAAATTTGGCTTTTATTGGCAAGTGTGTCCTTCCATTTTTAGCATAGATTAGTATAGAATTTATACAATGTATGTAAAGAAGATGGAGGTCGTTCGTTGCTATGATGATTGAAGAAAACCCTAGGTTCACCCTGATCTTCACATTGGCTTTTGAGATCAATTAGTTTTGGGCTTTGTCATCACACGTTTAAATTTATGCTATATATACATGTGATGAATGTATGCGATGAATGTATGTTTTATGTTTTGTATCCCACGCAAACAAACAAAATCTATCCCTAAATACTAAGTCGTTAAAATGCCTTCCATAACCAATGCTCATCAAGGCTTTGTTCATCGAAATGTAGGTTCTGCCTCCACAGGGTACGCACGATTACCTTAGTGAGACTTGGGTGGATAATGGTGGTATCCATATTTTGGTTATGGTTAGACTTAACATGACTAGCAAAACGGCTTTGGGCCTAGGGGGATTTAATGCCGAGACATGATATATAAAACCCCTAGAAATACAGGAATTATATTGGATATAATTGAAAAGAGTTTTCTACCTAAATAGCTAAGGTTATGGACTAGCTCAACTGACTTAACTTTGAGTGAAATATGGATTTTGTACCCACTATGCTTAAAACTTGAATTAACTTTAGGGATGTTAATTTTTAGTGGGAGTTTACAAAAGACCTCTTAGTAATTCGTGCATATTTTTTATGTAGATATAATGACAACAAACAACAACACCTCAACCTTTACTTTGCGATCGTTCCTTGAGAAGAAAAAATTGAACGGGACTAACTACCTTGACTGGTCACAAAACTTAAGAATTTTTCTTAAGCAAGAAAGGAAGAGTTATGTCCTAGAGACAACGTTTCCCCTGTACCTCACAACTGTTGGAATTCGCGGCTAAAATATGACATTCATATATATACATGGCAGCGGATATAACAAAAATTTAATGCCTTGAATTCCCCCAAGGACCCATGCATATCAACATATATAATTAAGGTTTAAAGATTTACCTTTCACCAAGGCGCGATCAATCGGTTGTATGGAACGTTGGTGTAGCTCTTTGTACCAAGAACCCGAATCATCTTTGAGGAATCACGTTGCTTTTGCGCGAATGTGGCTACAGGTATCCAAACGAACGAACTTACCTTGGAATGATTGTAGTGTACTAGCACTCTTTTAGAATCACTATTTTAAA